>VZRX01016341.1:304194-334826 GCA_013398075.1 Notiomystis cincta
TGTGTGTGTGTGTGTGTGTGTGTGTGTGTGTGTGTGTGTGTTTGAAAGAGAGTGTGTGAGACAGGTGGCAGCAGGGTTGCTATAGCAATTACTTGTCACTAATGATAGGAGGGTAATTACTGCAGCAAATTCCCACATAGCTATTCAGCACACAAGTTAGACTATTTCCCATCCTAAAATATTCTTTCTGTATGTGCAAGATTACCTTTTTCACCAGATGGCTACGAGCTGCATTTCTAAAATTTATAATAGTGTAAAACCAGAAATTCATTAATTATGGTCTGAATGGAATCAGAATTTAGCCACCACTCTGAGTTTTGAAAGATGTGGTGTCTTTTGGGGTATACTCTTCCCTAGATGCAATACAAAATTTTGTTTGTCAGAACGCTTTTTGTAAGTTCAATGTCAAAAACATATTGAGGTCACCTTCAGTGCTGCATTCAAGAAATTGAGATTAGTATGTGATTGAGGCTGACTCATCATTTAATTGCACAAGATGTAAATCAGGTTTTTCTGCAGTGAACTAATAAAATTAAACTATTAATAACTGTACAAACAACTACAAATCAGGCCATGTTTGAAGGAAAATAGACTCGGGCATTGAGAGAGTCATTGAGAGAGTTTCTTTGCAACATCTTCATTAGTATATTTTTCATTTCCTCTCCATTTTTTGTAGCTTAACAGTGGCTTATCATCTCCTGCAAATCAGAAAACAATCTACATTTCATCTTTAGGCTGCTTCATTTTGCAGTGTTTGAAACATTTCTAAACGAATAAAACAGAAGCAACTTCTTTCCTAATATATATAATGAAAATTTTTACTTTGTGTAATCAGCACAAATAAAATGGTCTCAAAGGTGGCTATCTAGTTTACACCAAAAAATGATGTTACCTGAGCTACAGTATTCCTTAATTATTCTCTTTTCTTTAATGATTCTCTTTACTCTTTTATTGCCTTTGAAATGAAAGTATGGATTACGGACATTACTTCTTAATTAACTGATGGCAAATATGTAGGATTACAAGCTACTTTAGAGGGTTCATTTTTTGCCCCCCAGCTGGCTGGACTGTAATGATTTGAGAGAATACATAATATTTTCTCTCTTTCCTAGAGGAAGTAATGAATTTCAGAACTAGGAGCTGGAAAGACAGCACTTAGGCTTCCAAGGTGGATGAGATTGCCTACTATGCCATAATTAACAACTGTTTGATGCACTCCTAAAGTGTATTTCTTTCTGATTCACTTGTTACGAAAAAACTCTGCATCCCTGATTATTCGTATTAAAAACAGTGCAAATCTACTTACCTAAGCTTTGTTCATTTTCCATCCTTCAGACAAAGTAGTGATAATTTTTTTGTATCTCCATCAGTTCATTTTATTAATGTAAGAAAAAGATAACTTTCATTTGGTGTACTAATATTGCTAGAAGAAACCTTATAAAATGCAGGTTTTCAGACAGTTGTTAGTTCTATTGAGTTATTTCAATTCCTAGATAAAAGGAGGTGAATATGCTGAAAGTTAAAATCCACTTGTCAGCTGGTGACCGTGGCACAGTAAGTAAAATAATACTTGCTGTTACAACATGAATAATTGTATAAATAGGTATTGTTTAAATAAGGACTATCACAATTTTGTTTCTTTTGTTTATGCCACAGATGAAGGTTGATTTATAATCTGCTTCTGCTCTGTAAATCAATAAATCTTATGAATCATTCTATCCTCAAAGACAGCAGTTGAATTCCAAGAATTTAATGAAAAGCACTTTCTATTTTTCTCACTAAAAATATATAGCTTGGTGCCAATTAAAATTCAGTGCACAGTGTATCCAGTAACCCTGATAATCAGTAAAAACATGTCAGAGAGCAAAATGGTTTCTCCAACTGAATGGAAATTTCAATGAGCAGTTAAACTACAATAGGAAGAAATTCATTACTGGAATACCTTGTTTCCTTATCACAGTTGAAATCTGATTTTTAAAATAACGACATGAAACTGTATAAAATCCTGCCAAAAGTGGCAATGAGGACAATGACATATATTTCAGCTTGTACCAATACTTATTTTGGCTCAGAACAACAACAGAATATATTGATCAAACTGCTACATGTTAGATCTGTATACAAGAATGACAATTTCTTCCCCAAAACCCCACACTGTTTTTATTGTTTCAGCTCTTTGACTCTTGCTGACTTGAGTTCAAGTCCCAAGTGGACTTCTGATCAGCAGGGTAGCTGATTTCAGAATATAGAGAGAGAGAAAATGTGTAAACTTTGTGAAGTACTCCACAAGCTCCAGCTTGCAAACCTCACAGAGACTGCAGCCCATCCAGCTCACAAGCTCTCACCTAATACAACATGCTGTAAGTTGTGAAGAAATGTGTTTTAGTATAAATAGTCTCTACTGGCTTCAGGAAGTAAAGCTGTTCCCTTGGTTTAGTCAACATATTGCTTGCTGGGGAAGCTGAGAGGCCAATGTCCTAGGCTTAACAGTGATTTCTCCCTGTAAAATGGAAGTAAGCAATAATTGTGTGTATAATATTGTCTATTAGTGGTGCATAAGGGCTTGCATTGTATGTACATACTGTAATTGTATAGAAAACATTACAGAGTGAGCCTGCTTTTAGCTTGATGCCTCATACAGTGGTAATTAAGGAGAACAGTCTTTTGATTTGCTACTATTTGCAGTTCTGCAGGAAAACTAGGTTTAGGCTATCTTGTGCTGTGCATTGTTGCCATGTTTAATCTTCTGATTCTCTAGGAACAATTACATGCGACACCTATGGGGAATTTAATTGCTCTGCTCCTGCCTCTATGGCAATTGTAATTATGGTGCAGCACTATTTGGGGGAGGGGGGAAAGAGAGAAAAAAAATATTGTGTTTTTTAGAGCATAGCACTAAATAATACCAAGGTTAGATTTATACAACAGCATAGCTCCAAGAATTAGCTTCAAGAATTAACCCTGTGTTTCTTTTCATGAGAGGCCAGACAAAATAAAAGCATTGGTTATTGCAAATATTCTCATGTAAAGCTTTCCATTCAAGCCTATCAAATGCGTATATCCTCCCAACATATGTGGGAGTTATCACAGCTTCTTTTTTTTTCCCCTCCTTCTCCAGCTGAGGAAACTAAGGCACAGAAATGTTCTGCCTGATTTGTCTTTATGAAAAATCCAAAGGAGAGCAAATTAGTATGTGAGAAATTTTGAATTTCTAACATTTCCAAGCTCCTTTTTCTTTTAGTGGATGCAGCTTTGAAGGAAACATAATGGGCAAAACACATGGCTTTTTAAGCTATAAGACCTTAAAAAAGTCTGTGAAATGGAACATAATAAATGAATAAATGTTGCTGTGCACTATTCTGCACATAAATCCTGTTGAGCAGAGTTGAAGATGTCACTGTCTGAATCACACTGTATGATCCCAACCAAAGGAAGTTGTAGACAGGGTTATGTTATTGCATTCTGAAGGAAATTTTAAGAGACTCCAAAAAGCAATACTGTATTAGAACTTCTTTTGTTCCTTATCAAAAAAGAAAAAAATTATCTCTGCTTCATTTGCAGTAAGGCCTTTTGATTTCTTTTATCATTGTGATGATTTTCAGAACTGATCTTGATGGCAATTCAGTTAGAAATTAAACTGTCATCGAGAAGTCCTCCAGTGGCTTCACAAGTTAACACTCTTGGAGAAGTGGTGTACAGATTAAATCAGGAAAAATGCTCCACAGAATAGAGCCCATTCTGGCTGAAGAACCCATTTAATAATAATGCAGAGGCTTATTTGCCTTAAATAAACACTAATCATGTGTTTATTCAGTGAAATGCACTCACAATTCTCCATAAGTTATCTGTTCACCTTCAGCACCTGCAAGCGTCCCCCTTAAATGAAACACAGCGTGGTCGAACGTGACCTATAGATAGCAAAAAGCTAACCCACACCTTTGGTATAATTATACTGTACAAGAAATATAGGTTTAAGATAACTGCTAGGTTTTTCTCTTTGCAGTCTATCCAACATAAGTTTAGTCATGCCAGAGAAGGTATAATGCTATAATTGCCTGTATGAGTCTTGGTAGACAATGTGCTGCAGAAGTGAAGGTGCACAGCACATACCCCTGCAAGATCTGCTGCTGTGATTAACCTGAGAAATTTTCATGAAAAAGAAAGTAACTAAAAGAAATGTTTTCTTCAGATAATTATCAACTTCTTTTGATACTGACATCAACAGAACTGACAAGATCTCTTTGAACATCAAGATTACCTTTCTGTGCATTCTTTCTTATTAAAAGAAAAAATACCTACATTGACATTTTAGCTTTTCCCAATTTTCCTCTTAAAAAGGCAAAGGAGTTGATGGAAGATCTTTCTAGGCCAGAGGGAATAAATCTCACACAAGAGCCAGTCTAATTTTTTCCACACAATCCTTTTTTTTTCTCTCAGTTATGAAAACAGCTAGCCTTTTCACTTCAGAGTAGTTCCATGTGTGAACTATCGATATCCGTTCTCCCCACCATGTATTACGTTGTAAAAGACTTCTGGACTGGTACAAGACAGGTCAGGTTTTCCACTCAGAAAACAATCTGTGTGTTCACTGCCAATGTGATGATCTCCTTGAGAAGTCAGCACATGGGAACTGTCATTTGAAGACCTGCATTTTGCCACCATCTGGCCAAACAACATTGAATAAGTCACTTGCACTCTTTGTTCTTTGAATTTCTCATTTATAAAGCTATTATCAGCCAATATTTGCACAAATTTTTTTGTGCTTCTTTTATACATTTAAAGTCATTTTTGTCTTTACTGTGCCTTAAAACCATTTATTGGCCTTGTTTTCTCCAAATTTACATATCTAACCCTCAATCTAGTCTGAACTGCATCCCTTGTTTTGTAATATGAACAGCGCAGGCATAGTACAAAAGAGAAGAGACTCCAAACAGTGCATCTGAATGCACTTTTAAACATACTTTTCCATTGCAGATATTTACAAATGAAACCCTGTGATGCAGCATTTAATTCCCACGAGAAGTGTTATTCCCATTATATCTTCTGTCCGTATACAAGCTTCTGCTGTGTTACTTGTATTGCCATTTTCGGCAGGGACTCAGAAGAGAGAAAGGATAGGAACTCAGACAGAATTACTAAACTGAAACACAAAGATAATGAACTCTAATGCAACAGGACAGCAAATTAAAAGACTGGGAAGTTGTTAGCCCATGCAAAAATAGGAAGAAAAAGAGCTTTATTCCATACTTTTGAAGCATTCTTCAAAGCTCAGAGAGCCTACTAAACGAAGCAGTCCAGTTAATCTGCCTAGAGCTCCTCAGTTTGGCTCTCTTTACAAAAGAAATCCAAGCAGACATTTTTAAGAGCAATTATTTTTTTATGAAAAGGAAATAACTAAGACCTAGAAAGGCACATTAGGGGCTAGAAGACACACCAATCAGGAAATGGTTTAGGATGCCCATTCAGCTCAATTTGTTTTAAAGTATTTCAAACCCCCTGAATACAGCAAATTCTACAAATAACCAAGTGGCTGGGAGACATAGTGCATACTGCCAAACAGATTTAAATGCAAAACCAAGACTCCTGTTTCCCAAAGCTGGGGAGGGTGATTATAATATTGTCTAATCTTAAGGCAAAATTAGTCTCTCTGTTTCTCTGTATTTCCCTACCAGAGTCCTAATGTTCCCCTTCTGTGCAAATACATCCACAAAAGAACAAATTTATAAAGAAAATTGATAGTTCCAAAAATGGCATGGATTTGGCAAAATTGTGCCATGGTTCACATTATCAGACAGAAGTATTCAAGCATTATAAAACACCTCCTGTCCTGTGCTTTGGAATTAAAATTTAAGAGACTTGAAGTTATGCATTTAATAACATATTTTAAAATTTCATTTTCTTTCAATTTTGAAAATCCTGTGAGAATCCAAGTAATACATTAGGTTTGTTTTAGAAACATGAAGTCTATGAATTTGTCTTTTTTTTAAAAAAGATTTCCTCTCTATCCAAATAATTTTAGCAGCTGAAACATACAGAAATGCACCATGTATCACAAGACTGTGAAAAAAAATGTAAGATTACAATATTGGATTCATTGGCTGCACTTCAGTTCCATTGTTCCAGAAGTTTATGGGTATTGTCATATGAAAGGGTACAAACCTATTATAATACTGACTTTTCAAGTAACTGGCATTCTGAAAATGTTCTGACACTTACCTGGGATTGGAGGGATTTTCTTTTTATTCTGGAAAAAAACAAGTTCACTAAATCTCTTAGTCTGGATAGGAACTTAAGAACTAAAAGAAATGAAGGCAATGTTTCCAGATTTTTGTAGGGGGAAAAAAGGCACTGTCACTCAGGAAATCAGATACTCAGCTGTGTCTGCAGGTTATGGAAAGCTACGACATAATCTTTCTGCAGAATGAGAGTCCTTTGCAAGGCTTGCAAGACAGAATAATTCAGAATATTTCTAACAAGAGTATTGATTGCAAAAGCACATTTTCTTTCCTCTTACCCACATTTCTGATTTTAAAGGCCTTCACAATAATGGTGAAGTATATGAAGCTTAAAACCCAGTAAAAGCTGCATAAGGAATCCCTGATGTCTGATCAAAGGCAAGCTATTTGAGAAATTTCAGGAGCAACCGCAACTGTTTGAAAGATAAACTAAAACCATCTATTGAGAGATAACATGTGAAATAATGTCTTTTAAATAAAAAATACTAAATGGGGATTAAAGCCAAATATGAATATAGTTAAAAGGCAAATATCAGATTTGTTTCTAAGACACGGGGAAACAATTCCAGAGATTTTCAGCAAAGAAGCACTGAGTGACACACAATAACAGCAGTCAGCTTCTACATTTCAGCACAAGTTGCACCACATAATGCAAAGAACAGCAGGAATGTATTAATAATCATGTAACTACAAGACAAAGCTGTTGCAATGACTGCAGTTGTGCAGAAAAAGACTATTGTATTTCATAAAAATGTACAAAAATTATTTTTCAAATCACATCTTTGTGATATTGGAAGCAAATTAATATCAAAGAAGGGTCAGAAAATATGATGATCTGATGGAAAAAGGTATGAATTGTGCCTCTTTTATATGTCAGTGCATGTTGCAAATTCACAGTGGCACTTTCCTAGAATACTGTCCTTCCTTCCGATTGTGAGACAGAAGTCTCTGAATGCAAAACCCAAAGTGGGTTCTCATTATCTGAAGGAAAAGGTGTGAAAGAAAAACACCTTAACTAGCTTAATGACATCCAAAATTATGATATGTGGAATATGTATAATACTGACTATCTTGTGAAACACCTGTATTACGTGTAAGATTTCACAACCATTCAGGCTAAATAAAAGCTGACCATGACTGAATTCTCAGACATGTGACAGGAATATCTGTGTTTATCACAATAAAGTAAACTACTTGAGAAGTCTCATGGACTAAGAGCTCCAAGTAAGTAAACACATTTCCTTACACAGAATAGCTGCTACCAAAGATAAGGGAATAAACTTTCCACCCCAACAGGCAGAACACAGTTACCAGACATAGGTGTGAAAACAGAACTAGAGCAAGAATGACAATTACATGTAGAAGAAAAGTGGTGATGTTAACCTTTCAAAGTAATGGTGAAGTGATTCATTCCATGGTCATGATAGCTATTCTTGCAGAACACTATGGTCACACTCATTCCTGAGGATCAATCCAACAAAAAGCACCAAACCTAATGAAAACTAAAGCTAAGAATGTTTACAGTTATGTCAGGATATTCAAAATACTACAGTCTCTGCTCCTTCACTGGCAAATTGTTACCTAATCACTAATAGCAAAAGTCAAGGTACACCCAGCAAAGAAATGCTATGCCTAGATGAAGGAATTGTTTGGATTCAATATTTAAACCCTATGAACAAATGTAGAGTGGAACATAGAATGACTTTGGCTACAAATTCACCTGTCTCCTGGATAGATACCCAAGTGATTTTATTGGGTATTTGTTGCTATTTTTATTTGGCATTATGTTTAGGTTTCACTTGCAGCAAATGGCAAGCAGAATGAAGCCCAACTTCAATGTTCAATTACTTTTATTTAAGCATTAAAAAAATTTCCTGATTCATGGAATCTACTTTCATTTGAGCCAGAATTTATATACATTTGCCATTATCTTTTCCTATCCTTCACATAATGTCTCAAGAAAAATATTTATAAAACCTCATTTTGTTCTTCTAACCCTGCAAACTAAATATGTTTCATTTATTTTTAAATTAAGTGAAAATTAACCAGGTGTGATAGATAAGTTTTCTATACACAGGTCTAAATATTGACAAAAGGAGACGTGTCACTGGAAAAATCATCAGTCTAGCAATTATCGCGTTAGCATGTTAAGTGGAAAAAGATGTGAAACTTCCAAATGTGTCAATACAGATTATTTCATTTCCACCAGCTATCAGCTATACTGTGAACATCAGTGCCTTAGTGTCTATTCAGCAGCAAGTCGGTTTTTGCAAGCAAATATCTTAATGTGACATCAAGAATTGTCAAATCTCTGGCAAAATCATGCACATCCCCTTCAGAAATTGTCTGCCAAGCAAATATTAAACATTTCTTGAAGGAGAGTACAGGGATAGAGCCAGAGGCCAGGAACTGGAACAACCAGTCAGCAAGACTTGTCTTTCTCACAGACATGGCAATGATTTTCAGGTCCAAATGTGACTGGACAGGGAACAGAGAAGAAGGAGCTGGTCACCAACCTTTGCTACTGCTGCTGTCCATTAAAAAATGTTTCAAGAAGTTAAATCAAGGGGCATTGATTAATGAGCAGCAGAAAAAGCAAGGAAGATAGAATAATGATCCTTGTAGCTGAACAGAGTACATATTTGTCTTTACAATGTAAATAATTAATTTCAAGCTTAAGTAGACTAGTGCTTAAACTAGTTTTAACTCTTTCTCTTGCCAATAATGGCACTGATAATTTCATAGCAGCTTATGGGAGCCACAGCTCATAGAATTTCTTGTTTTGGAAGAAGGACTTAAAGAAAATTCTCAACCTAGTGAGAAATAACAGCATGAGAAAAGGGCACTAGGACGAATAACACTTTCTTGCAAGGATCCTGCAATGTTGCAAGATGTTGCATCTTGAAAAAAAACCTCTCTTAATGATTTTTGAGTGGTCTTGGAGAGGTCCCAGCTGACTGGAAGCTGGCAAGTGTTACCCCAATTTTCAAGAAGAGCAAGAAGGAGAAGCCCAGAAACTACAGGCCTGTCTTGTCTCACTTCAGTGCCTCCTAAAGTTATGTAAAAATTATTCTGGAGCCATTGAAAAACACCTGAAAGATAAAACAGTCACTGGTCACAGCCAGCACATCTTCATGAGAGGAAAGTCCTGCTTATCACCCCTGATTTCCTTTTATGACAAGGTAACCACCCAGGTGATCAGGGGAAGCCAGCTGATGTAATCCTTCTGGATTTCAGTAAAGCTCTCAACACTGTCTCTCACAGGATCCTTCTGGACAAAGTGTCCAGCCCAGAGCTGGATGAACACCTCATGGGATGGGTGAGCTCACAGGTCAGGCACAAAGGGTTACAGTGAATGGGTGACATCAGACCTGTGACTGTCACTGGTGGGGTTCCACAGGGCTCCATCCTCAGCCCTGTGCTCTTCAACATCTTCATGAATGTCTTGGACAGAGGCCTGGAAGGGACACTGAGCGAGTTTGCAGACAATACAAAACTGGGAGGAGCTGTCGAACTCCCTTGAAGGCAGGGAGGCCCTGCAGAGAGACCTTGGCAAGTTAGAGAGCTGGGCAATCACCACCATGTGAAGTTTAACGAAGGAAGTGCTGGATTCTGCACCTGGGACAGGGCAATCCTGGATGTATGAACAGACTGGGTAAGAGTTGGATTTGATGATACTTGTGAGACTCTTCCAACTCAGTATATTCTGTGATTCTGTAATTCTGTGGTCTCATATAATCTAAGAATTTTTAATACAATTTTCTAAAATTACTTTTAGAAAGCCAGTGTTACATTGATGTGTGCAGAAAATATCAGATATTCTTGGTAATGATTAAACTGATAAGTATTATTATAAGCAGAATGGGCAGTGCTTCAAACAAAGTCTGGGGACATCTATAGAGAGACCACTACCAGACCATTATTGAATGACTCCAAGCCACAAGCTCAATTTATATGGGTAGTTTTGTGAAGAGCTACAGTACACCAGTATTATTTTCTGGCTGAATTATGTCCCATCTTTGCAAACTCCTCGAGGAGACCTTCTAGAATGCATGTGGGCAAGATAGAATTTGTGATGTAGTTTGATCACAGAAATCCAGTTACTGAAGTCATGATCATACTTATAACAGCTTTCATTGTACCATGGTCTAATAGACCTTTTTAGGTGAAGAACAACAGAGTGTCTTCTTAATTTTATTTGTACTGCTTTTTCCTTAGAAACATTCTTATTCGACATTTTAAGCCTCTTTTGCATTAGAAGTGCATTATGCAGGTTGTTGGTGCAATAGTACAAGCATTATTCAAAGTTTTAAACCATTTTTCCAAGGAAATAAATCTGCATTTGCTAAGTTTTAATAAGCACTAACATTTTATTAATATCTACTACCTTCCCATCTATTTCCTTCAAAAATTTACTATTCTTTGACTTCTAATCAAGAATTCTCAAACACATATACCACTGACAGATTATTTTCATACAAATATCATAATTTTATGTAACACACCTCAATGAACAACTAGGTTTTTCCTATTTTTAATTGCAAACAGTTTGGATGCTATTAAATTTAAGATAATGCAATCATCCCATTCTTCTCTTTTTCAATGTCCTCAGCAGTCCATGACTTGAAATTTCCTTTAGTATTGATTTCAAGATAAAATTTCAGTAGCCAACAAGAAAGATATTTTAGTATTTCCTTTATATCTTTTTTACTCTCCCTTGGTGCTCAGCATCAAGCGAGATTTGGCCCCAAGTTATGGAGATTTTAGGCAATAGCTTCCCCATGCTTAAATTTTAAAAGTAGTTGCCATAGCAACTGCCAGACACAGCATATGGTGTGTCTGTTACCTCCAAGATAACAGAGCAAGTTCTAAAGAATTTTCTTTACAATATGTTATGAACCTTTGTACTTTTTACAATTTTTCAGAGTGCAGTATAAGGTACTGTTGTTCCCTGACATTCTCTTCAAGTTGAATGCTCATTTTGTAATTGTCTCTTTCATATTAGGGAAATATTTCCCTCTCTCACTTGGTTTTTTTTTCGCTCAATATTCAGCAAGACAAGAAAGAATAAGGTGGGGGAAAGAACACATTTATTAAGTTTTATCTAAAGAGTCTACTTAGTTTTGCTACAGCATTCCCTTTACTTCACAGTGACAATTCAAAAGACAAAAATACAGAAAAAGACAGAAATCTTGTTAAAAATTCTCTACTACATAGGTGCTGGGCATGCAGACATTTTGCAGAACTCTATACAGCCTTCAACCCCTTGACTCTCATATCTGTCCAGCTTCTCACCTCAAATGAAGAATTAATATCTGTGCAAAGTGGCCTTAAACAAGAGGAGCTCAGAAACACACCTGTCACCTCTTGTTTGGTAGGTATAGCAAAGATTTATGTCCAAACCACTTTCTAAACTGGTTTTTCCCTGCTGTGTGTAGCTCCTAAAAAGAAACAGCCCTAGTACAGCTTGTGGCTGGGATGACACTCCCTACCTTCCTCCACACCCCGAGAAGATGCCTGTGTTCAGCAGAGCTCTCAGAAGTTCAGCCTTTCAATGCTTGCCTTGCTTTGCAGAATCACATGCAGATTTGAGAAATAAGGGTAATAGGCCTTTATTCTCCTTCTGCACCTCTGTGGTTGTATAGGCTGAGACAGGATTAAAAGAATAGTTACTAGGATACATAATAATGTTCTGCTCTATAATTCTCTGTCCCCCGAGTCCTTCATTCTGACAACTTTCTGCAATTCAGGCACCTTCTGCAAAAGTCTTCTAAAAAATTAAAAAATAAAACTCCACCAAAACAGGATGTAAGAGTGCACATTTAATTCTCCCCCTGAGGAGAAGCTAAGAAAGGGAATGAACTATTCATTATACACTTAGCTTAATGCACAACTACAAGATGGTGACACTACTCTGATGAAGACAAAAAATAGTGTAAGAACAAAGTAAAATATTTTAAAGGGAATTTGCCTTTTGGGGTTTTTTTTTTCCTTTATTTACTCTTCTTTTACTGTGGTTACTTCTCAAGGAAGAGGTAGTCATTCAGTAATTGAAATTGCATGTTGTTACCTCCAAGAAATGCTTGGTCAAATGTCTTGGGAATAAATGTTTGTATCTATTTAACAAGTTGCATGGTTCATTACAGCAATTATTTGTGTAGATGTATTTTTTAAAATCCTCTTTGCTGCCTGGTCAAGGGGAGAAATAGGCTAAAGAGCAGAGCAGCAAGTACTATTTCTGGACATTAGCTTTCAGTGTAGCTTTCAGTAAAGGCTGAATGATTCTACTGTGGAAAAAAAAGAAGACAATTTTGCTGCTAAAAAGAGACTAGTGACAGCATTTTTTTTCCTAGTAATAGCAGTTGAAATTAACTAATAACCATAGTTACAAGAAAAGCAATGGTAGGAACTTTAGGTTTTAGCTGCTAAATGGCATGTAACAGGGAAGGAAGGTCATGTGTGAGTTTCACCTCATCTTGGTCATTCATTATCAATTTATTACTCTGGAACATTTAGGAGAAGAATATTACTTCTAGTGTCCTGACTGATGGAAGAATGGTGAGAAAATATGATAAATATGTTCAGTTAATTTTAAAAATATTTTAATTATTATATATAATGTAAAAATCATGATTAAATGAAAATTCTATAATCTAGGAGCACATAGTTGTCACCCACCATGCCTCACTTTTATTTGTGCTGTAGGCAATATCAGAGTACACAGGTAGAACATCAGTTAAAGTCACTTCAATACCCATGAATACCATATTTCTTTTTCACATATTTTTTCATATTTCAATTTCACAGGTTCTTATGGCTTCCTTTTCCTTGCCAGTTCACGGATGGCATTATTTGTTGCATTGGGCGTACACTTGATATCAAGGTCTCCACAAGTTCCTAAGGGAACAGTTGATGTCTCATTCACTTCTTTCTTCTGAAGCCACTTCCTTCAACTGAATCCTGAATTTTTGTAGTCCTGCTCTTAGCAACCAACCATCTCCATGGGCACTGGTGGTGTGTACCAGCCAGGCATCAAGGCCACACAGTGGACAAGAAAGGGCTGAAAGTGGTGGGTTTGCTCAGTCCTACGAAGAATAAGTGAAGGGGAGATCTTTTTGATCTTCTTGCTGTCTCCAGCTGCTTACTCAGAGGGTCTGGAAGAGCACAGCCAAACTCCTTCTAGGGGCACAATTACAGCCTTGGTGAGCATGAATTGCAACATGGGAAATTTCAGCTAGATCGTAGGAAAAATACTTTCATCACAGCCAGACAGTGGAATGGATTTCCCAGAGAAGTTGTGGCATCACCACCACTCAAAATTCAATCAGGCAAGGTACTGAGTAACGTAGTTAAATTGATCCTGCTTTGAGTGGAGCCAGATGACCTCAAAAATTCTGTTCCAACCTAAATTATGTGGTGATTTTGTGATTCTATTCAGTTCAGGAAAGCTCAGCAAGCAGTGTTTACCACTGAAAAAACTACTCTAATTGAAAATCTGAGTTTGCCTGACAGTTATGAGTGAAAGGGTGTGATTTATCCAAAGTAGTTTGTGCCACAGAGGGAGAGGTTGGTATTTTTCTCTTTTGGATGGCTTTTTTCTTTATTACCATAGAGTATGTTGAATTTAGTAAAGTTATTCCTGGTGAAAACATAAATAGCAGAGAATCAGCTCCTAAACATGAACGCACCAAAAATAAAATAACTGATAAGTTTCCTTTCAGTATGGCTTATTCTATTTCAGGAAACATAGAACTCAATAAGATATATGCAAAGCCCCTCTGTAATTAAGTGTAAGTGAAGTATATCACTACAGTGTATTAGTGACTCCATATAAACATATTTTCCTTCTGAATGGTTATAAACAGGCACACCATAACCTCGTTTTTAGCTTTTTTTCCACATTATAAATTCATTTTTCTCTTTGCAAAATGTCACTTTCTTTCCAGCAGGTTAATCCCAGGAGGTCTGGTAACTACAATTACTCCATTTAAATATTCCACAGATCTGTCAAGACTCAAAAGAATTCTGTAGTGTCAGTTTAAATATAAATATATATAATTCTAGTTAATAATCATCACTTCAAGTCTGTTATGAAAACTGTATTACTCATTCGGAGTGTGTGTGATGTTGTGTATGTATGCAGCATTTGTTGCAGCATTTTCATTGATTTAATTGTTAAAAAACAACACCAAAAACCAATGGCAACACATCAATGACCTCACGGAGAAACAACATTGCTTTTAACGAGGTTAACTGGTGTAAGTTTTTTTTCTAATTATGTAAGGAAAAAGCACCAGAAATTTTCTAGCTTTTCATATAGAGTATATACTCTTGTAAAGGCAAATGTCAGCAAAACATACTTGATGCTTTTAATTTCTATAACATTTCCATCTGAAGCAAATACTTTCATTTGCCAGTTACCAGAACTTTTTTTTTCTTGATGGAGGGGTAGAGAGGTTTGGAGAAGTTGACAGTTTTCTGCTACCTTATAAATAGCCTGAAAGACAGTTAAAAGACAACCTTCTTAATGGCTTCAAAACAAAAACTGTTACATTGATCAAAAATAGAAAACAATTTATTTTCTTTAAGTCTAATGTGCTCATTGGATCTTTATTTATTTACCCTGCTAGAATAGCCCATGCAATACAGGTAGAAATGTAGCTCTTTTTAAAATGAAAGTTTCAGGGTAGCAGAATGAATATGCCCTTATGCCCAGCAAACTAATACCAACAAATAGCATTTTGAAGCTTTTAATCACCATGACAACCCACCTCAGATTCTTCAATAAAATGCCACAAACATACTGATTTATGCACACCTACCATGTGTTCACAAATATCACCAGTACTGTGCATCTTAAAAACATATATAATGCCATTGATGTCTTTCTCTTGGAAAACTCATCAATCAGCACTCCAGCTGAAACTTCATTTGTATCCTTCTATTTATATTAAGTGTTGAGTAAACAGTTCAGTTAAATGAAAAGACAAAGAGATACATACAAAAAATATCTCAAATGTATAAGGACATTCCTCGAGTTTGTCATTGGGAAAAATACCTGATGTATAAATAAAGTGGAGGAATTACTTCAAGTATGTACAAAGCAGAATCAGAATTCACCTGGTAGAAGTCTTCAAAGTACTCTTTCTGTCTCAGAAAGGAAATAGTTGACTTAAATATTATAAGCAGAGTATTCTCTAAGCTGTATGAGTAAGGATCTAATTATTGATATGAGTCACATTCTGATGTAAATGCTGCTTATGCTAATGCTGGAAGAATCACGACAAATGTTCAAAAAAACTGTCCCAAGACCAAAATTCAATTCAAGCCACTCTAGGAAATGGGACACACAGACATCTACCTATGTAAAGGAAACAGACACTCACTGCCATTTACCCAGCACTCACAAAATTCACCAATTACAGTCCATTACCTTCCATGTTTTTAGGACTGGTTCCCTGGACCAGCCATGCAGCCACAGCTGTAACACACCTGCAGTGGGGGATGCACAGCATCAATGCACAACTCAGTCTTGTCACAAACCAAAGAACAATGCATGCTCAGGCCTGGGGGCAGCCCTGCCACACTTGTATATGCATGGCCTGAATGGCTCACCCTGTAGCTGCCACCACACCTCCCACAGCCTCTGCCGCCGCCCCAACTCTCGGGAGCCTCTGCTCCAGCACATTCTGCCAGCATTTCCACATACCCTGTTTAACAATCTCTCATATCCAACGCCCGACCCAGCCACACAGACTTTATTAGTCATGGTTAATTGAACGTATTTCTAGTACCATTTGTATCTGTTAAGCCATTTTGCAAGGTAATAGCTGGCGAACTGGGCGGATTTCTTTTTCCCCACTTGTCCCAGAGGGTGTCAAAGGGTAGCTGACCATCAGTATCAATTTTGGGAAAAGCACTTTTCTACACACACACCGAGAAAAGAGAAAAGAACCAACGAAAAAGGAAAAAGTCAGACATCAGCCTTCTCTGTGGCACTCCAGGCCATCCCTCACTTTATCATGAGTTTGCTTATCACAAGACCTTTTATCCCAATTTTATGGTCTGTCATAGCATATGACATAAAGCATCTGTGAATCTCCCTGCCAGTCTGGAAGCACTGCTGATAAACTCAGCTGAGAGTTTATCACTAGGTATCTTTTGGGATAGACATGAACAAAAATTCTTAGCATTCTCCTCTTCTGTGATCCTTCCTGCCATCCTTACACTGAACTCTACTACAGAACAATACCATACATCCAATTATAGAAGAACAAAGGCCACCTCATCGTACCTGTATTTGCATGGTATTTCACAGGACCTGAAGGGCTTAGGAGGGACTCAGGGCATGGTGAGGACCTTCAGCATACATGTGAATGGCTTAGTCCCTAAGAGAGTCTCAGAGAGCATCATGGATGCAGGCTGGTTGAATCCTGTATTTCTCTATAAGACACATAACAGAATTGTGCTTCAGAAAATGTGAGGGGGCAGGGCAGGAGGGGCTCTTTGCAGTCTTGGAATAACCCATGCTGCACTATGTGACTACTCTGCAGACATCCTCCAGCAGAAATCTATCAGATACATTAACTCTGCCCTATTCACTTAAGACTAGCTGTGAAAGTGCCAGTGTTAATATCAGCACAAAATTCTGCTTTTGCTCTATGTGTCCTTCCAAAAACAAAAGTTTCCTGCAGCCAAGTACATCCTATAATGTATCAATACTAACAACACTGCCTGTTCCAAAAACCTTCAGTTCTGCCACCCTCCTTTGTATGACTCTATCATAATGAAGACACATTGTTCATTCTAAAATGGCATTGCATTATACTATAAAATAAAGGTAACTTTCTTAATTTTCATGGATAATGCCAAATTATGTTTATTTTCAGATTTTAATACATGAAGTCTGCAGTTCATTTCACTGCAAGCCAACAAAATGAGTCTGTCAAGATGTATTCCTCAAAATTTGTTGCTCTTCTCTGTAACTTCTTCTTACAATACTTTCCATGCTTGAGAAACTGCAAAATGAGACAGAAACTCATCTGCCTTCTAATTAGCCATTTATGCTCAGTCTAAACCTGGCAAAGGGACAGAATGTCTAAAAAGCCAAAATTTAATATTTTCCCTAAAGAAGACTTTCAATATTTTCTCATACTGAAAAGGTTCCAGGGTGACAGGATTATATATGAGTTTACAGGCAAAATGAAACATTACTACGAGAAGATATCTTGGAATTCTTCCTCTTCTAGCCTTCGTCCACTTATAGCCAGTTGCATCACTTTGAAGTTTTCACTATCCTCCCTCCATTAAAATGAAAATGTAAGAAGGCAGCGTATAATATATATAATCACCTTTTGTGTATGTTGAATGCCCCATGCAGTGTCAAAATACTAATGTTTAATTGCATTATCTGTCTAGATTAACATCTAAATTTCATAGATAAGTGTTTCCCTGAAATGCTTTATTTCATAAACCAGTGCTGATGATGCCAAAAGGGCTCAGCTACATTATTTAGGCACTCATTACTCAAACACAACAAAAGGTAGGAGTTATCTTTTCCCTGTAGACAGCCCAAGGTTGGAAAGTTAGAGCCACCACTAGAGCATGAATCTTTGTAGAACACAAACCCATAGAGATTAACCTTATTGCTTCTCACTATTTCTTTAAGGCATTGTTAAAATGAAATTAAAAAGACAGTAAGCTGGACTTCTCATGGTGCCTGAATATAGCTGAGAGTGAATTGAGAAAGTCAAGAGTTCAGAGACACTAACTCTTACTAATCATAGTTATTTTTTACTTTATTGCAACCACACTGATAACAACTTCATTTTGGGTAAAAAACTTTCATTGCTCCCTGTGTTTCTCAAGGAAATCTAATATAGGGCCCCCAGGTTTTATATGGATTGAGCAGACCTTTTGAGCTGACAAGACTCAATGCAGGCTGTTAGAAGATTTAGCCAGGCAACTCATAGAAAAAATAAGCACCTTCTTCCTACTGAATGAGTTTAAGTTTTAAACCAATATTTCACTTTTTTAAAAAGTGTTTTATCTGTTAATTTTATAACTGCTGCATCCCACAGATAATTCCCAAGTCCAAAATACCACTTGTCTAGAATCCTAATGACATTTACCAGGCCTACAATTAAATAAACAAAAGATACTTTACCATCTCTCAGTGTCTTGTCCCTGTAAAAATTACATACTGCACTTCTACAGAAATGTATCTTTTCTTCTGTTTAGTTTATTAGCTACAGAGAAGAAGTTTTAGGTATCTTTTTATGTCTTGTAGCACTAGTCTCTAAACTATATGCAAGTACTTTCAATGAAAAGAGAAAAAACTATAGTGGGAATAGCTTTATTGTCATATTTTTACTAGTGGGTGTGAGAAGTGATTTAACTTACAGGTACTGATTATTTAATTGTATTGATATAGAGCATTGAGCCTACCATGACTAGTGAATCATTCAGACTGACAAGAGGAGGTGTAAAAACTCTTCTAGCTTCTATTCTGCCGCATCCTTCCAGCTTTACAAAAGAAAAAGCTTTATTCACAGGTGGGGGTTAGAAAGCCATTAAAGTTCTTGATAACAGCTATGAATGCGTAAAACAAACACGTCAAATCCATGGAGTATAATTCTGTAATTGATTGGATAATGAAACAAATTATTCCAAGAGATGACTATATCATCAGATGCACAATATAGCTGACTGAGCCTACATATGGTTAAAAATAATCTTTGTAAACTTTACAAAATTAAGCTTACATGCTGTGTTCCATTTCATTTGTTAGTGTGTGACCTTTATTCAACACAGTTTTACAAACCCATTTACTTGTTTAGACATGAAAAGATACCATAAACTATTAAACTCTTTGCTACATTGTGTGAAAGAAATTGTACTTTGTATTTTTAAGCCTATAGTCCTGCAGCAGTAGTTGATTAAAAGAACATGAATTTAGTCTGCAAAATAATTCGACAATACCTAAACAAAAATGAATTTGAGTCAGCAGTGCCCTGGCAGCCAGGAGGGCCAAGTGTGTCCTGGGGGGCATCAGGCACAGCATCACCAGCCAGGCAAGGGAGAGGATTGTCCCGCTCTGCTCTGAGCTGGGGCAGGCTCACCTCCAGTGCTGGGGCAGTTTTGGGCGCTGCAAAATAAGAAGGATGCAAAATAAGCAAAATAGTGTTGAGAGGAGGGCAATGAAGATGGTGAAGGGCCTTGAGGGGCAGCTGTCTGAGGAGTGGCTGAGGTCACTTGGTCTGTTCAGCCTGGAGGAGACTGAGGAGAGACCTCACTGCAGTTACAGCTTCCTGTGAGGGGAGGGCAGGCAATGACCTCTGCTCTGTGGTGACAGTGACAGGACCTGAGGGAATGGCTGAAGTTGTGTCAGAGGAGGTTCAGGCTGGATATTAGAAAAAGATTCTTCAGCCAAAGGGTGTTTGGGCACTGGAAGCGGCAGGGCAGTGGTCAGAGCAGCAAGCTTGACAGAGCTCAAGAAGAGTTTGAGCAGTGCTCTCAGGAACATGGTCTTGGGGCTGTCCTGTGCAGGGACAGGAGTTGGACTTGATGATTCTTGCAGGTCCATTTCCAACTCAGGATAATCTATGATTCTATGAAAAAAAATTAGCAGAATTTAGATAAATTCTCAGTTCTGCTTTCAGCAACATGAATAGAAAAAGCTACCAAAGGATAGGTTTGAATATGACTATTTGTGTCAGGTTTTAGAAATACAACAAAGCACAGTTTTGGAATCAAAAAAGTCTGTTTTCCTTTTCTTCCTCATCAGTTCTATGTTTTCCACTAAATTCAAGATGCTGAAAAGCAAGCAAGTAAGGGATTCAGATAAATCACTTCTTTTCAATATCACTTCATAATGAGGATAATTTTTTAAAAAGATGCGAGCTATCTGCTTTCTTTAAATACTTAACATTTTGATTTTTTTACAGCCAGCAATAGATTTTAAAATCATACTTTTCTCATTGTTTTTCCTACAGTATTTAAATAACACATACCTTTCTGTTTCTGTGGGGTTTTCACTATGTATTATACATATCCCAAACTTTTATCTTCTATTTTCAATATCAATATTTTCTTTATTAGTATAAATTAATATTCTTGGAAGTTTGATAAAAGTAATACAGAAGGCATTAACTAATTTGCCTAGTAACAGAAACATTAATTGTAAGGTGAAATTTTTATTTGTATTACTTTTTTCTTTGCTATTATCAGAAGAAATAAAATGAGGTAAGAGCTGTATTAGATGAGATTCAGTGCAGGTAAAAGAGTTCTGAATTGGTGATCATATTCACTAAAAGGTGAAAGAGTTCCTTTTACATACTGTTGTGTATTTGTTTTGCAAGAAGTTGTTTCTTCAACAAATTACTAAAATTCTGCCTGTTCCTAGTAGTCCAATACTGAAGGGAAATCCTATCTCTTTTTTTTTTCATTTTGTACAATGTACAACCACATTGAGTCTGACTGCAGGACAAAATCATACAAAATTGAAGTTGAGAATGGTTGTGTATCCTGCACAGATTCAGAGATAACACATTAGTAACATCCCATTGGAAGTAAGCTGGAACATCCAGACAACTCTTTAGTGAAAACAAGTTTTATTTTACAGAATAAAAGAGAATGACATTTTTGACTGGCTAGCTATCTTCAGATAAGGAAGCTAGACTATACTAAGCAATGCAACATGAAAAAATATTACAATAATCCTGGTCTAAGGTGAAGTTTGCAGGCCCTAACAGAATAATCTTTGTGCTTGTAAATTTAGCACAGCTTACTCTTAACAACTGGCATTTCATGATTGCTGATGATATCCAAGCTGCTTTTCAGAAGAATGCATTCCAATACTTTTAGTTAAACATGAACTAAAAATTATGTCTGGCAATTCACTCTACTTATCAATTTCTAATTAATATAAAGGAGGAAACCACCAGAATTGAACTTACCCTGTGAAATGACAGGATTGAAGAGAATCATAAGAACAACTTAGAGACATGAATAGGGAAAGTGAGCACTGATACAGGATGTTTTAAATCTGATAAAGAATTCTATTAAGATATTGTTATTCAGTATCAAATTGTAAAAAATCTTTTTAGATGAAGTGAAAAATCATTGAATTGTAAAGTTCAAAGAACAGATAATGCAATTATAACAGGATACAGGTGAGCTACTTAAATTATCATATTCCACTTAACTCAGTGATCATAATAATTTTGCAACTCTATTATATTGAACTATGAAGAATAATTTAGAAAATCATTGACTCCATCTAGTGGTAATTTTCTGCAATTTTTCATTTGCAACTGCTTCATTAGAGAAATCAATTCCAGACTTTCATTTTAATTTGTTACAAGTCAAGAAACGACAACAGATAACAACAATCAAGAAAATCAGCCCACATCTCTTGCAAGAACAGTGCTCAAAATATTCTGCAAAGAAAGTCAAAATCATTTTTCATACCCTATAGTTTAGGAAGCTGAGACAGAGGGAAATGAGACAATTTTGGCCAGTGGCAGAATATGGACAAGAATCTCAGCTTCACCAGCCACAAGGCTGTCCCCCAGAGATCCAGGATGAGGAAGGCAATCTTACTCCTTGGATATCTTTCCTCAGATTACCAGGAGACTACTGGTGGCTGGTACTCTGAATGAAATGAAATGGAATTAAATTAAATGGTATTTTTCCTTTTCATAACTTAGAGGAGGGAGGCATATCACTGCAGCCACCACCTAAGCCATTATAAGTAACCACATTTGCAGGCTGCTGAGACAATATAAAGAACCAGACCTCAGAACATGCTCTGCTTACTCAGCCCCCACAATGTACAGTTGAATTAAAGTGGCAGCATGGCATGAAGAAATTTACACTGCAACTCCCTGATGATCTACCTTATTCCCTACAATAAAATAAAACACATACACACACACAAAAAGCCCAAAACAAACAAACAAAACCCTACAACTGATCAAGTTTCCAGGGCAATAACTGTAATTTTTCAAAAAGATTTTCCAAACTGTAATTTTTCAAAAACATTTTTCAAACTGTAATTTTTCAGAAATTTTCAAAAGCATTTAATCCAGATGAAGTCATTTTGGATAATCTTGTTTATACAACTACCAAAATGTAAATCTGCTAGAGAAGTCTGAGATGTGGAAAGCTACATGTTTATTCAGGTCATTGAAAGAAAAATTAAGTCCATAGTGATCAGAATCAAAGGAACTACAGAGAAAAGTGATTTTAACATTGTGAAGCCTTGGGGCTTTGGGGGAATGTGGACATCAAAAAAGGTTAATTTTTATTCCTGTTTTTAGAACAATACTTGTAAATTCAAGCAATATAGTGGACCTCAGGAAGGAGACACAGTATTCATCTCCAGAGTTTTCATGACAGGGCAACACAAATCTCACTGTTCTAATTTATGCCAAATACATAACACTCTTCCCAATTAATAATTTGGAAAGCTTTTTGAACTTTAGGAAGAAAATATCAAGTACTGATAGGAATGAACATGATTCCATAAGCAGGATGATTGGAGTTCAACTCCACCATGAGCTGATTAACGCTACCTTGTCAGCCACAGCCTGCACAGCCAAAAGAGCTATGATGCTGAGCACAGGATTAACACTAGAGTGAACTGGGCTTTCAGACCTAAACTTTGGATGTTGAAAGCATTCACTGGTGAAATTATCTAAAGATTATTTTGAGGAAGTAAACTTGGCAAACACGGTGTTCTCCTAAAAGCAATATAAACAGTACATGTCAATAAAGAAGCTTACTTCCCTTCTGCTGGTTTTTGTCAACCACAGTTGATTCACAGAATTTCGTCAGCTAAACCCCATCCCACTCAAACCTATCTTCTCTTTGACAAGAGTACTAGTGAAAAATCACTGGATAGAAGAAATTCTCAGCTACTAACACTTGTTCTCCCAAGCCATTATGTTCAGTGTTCAGTACACTGCTTCCAGGACAAAGTAGAAGTATTCTACTGTCCTTATCAATACCTATGGATGAACAGAGCATCTTTAAATAATTCCCTAGACAATTGAGAGTGACTCCATAGCTAGTTAGTTTTAAAATGCTGGAATTTCATAGAATAGTTATCTCTCAGATATGATTGAAAAAAAGAAAATAGAGGAAAAGTTCTTCTTATCATATTTTCAAGTAATGGAGATACAGGGTGACTCCAGATCTTCATATGAGCTAATTGCAGCCTAGTAAGAGCTCTTTCAGTTAGGATATATTACATCCCCTACAGCATCTGATTAATATTTTGGTATTTTGGTATTCATAAGTAAGATGTAGATAAATTGTATAAATGCAGTACTTTAAACAAATACAGTAACTGTATTTTTCATTGTAAGTGATGCAGCAAACAGAGTTGTAAGTATCACAATTAATGTATTAAAAATGCCAATCTCAGGTATTGGCACTTTTCTATTTCCCTTTTAAATTATACCATAGAGATGATCCCCAGTACACAATTCTAATACTGTGGTCTTATAGCTGCATTTTAGAACCTTCTTCTCCTATTACAATCATACCTTAGAGAAAAGAAAAATATCTGAACAGACTTTTTAATAGGAATAATTTTCCATGCTTCTAGTTTTAAAACTACCCATTTTATTATAAAATTCTTTATTTGTAACTGTTTGTACTTTTAAAAAGAATAAAGGCTGTTTTCCCTTGATAGTCATTCAATAAAAGAATGTATTCCAGGAATTAAGTAATCACCTGCTATTTTTAATCTTTTGTCTAGCCAATTTTCAGATCCTGGGCAATTTGCAGAATGTGAGAAGTCTGGATAATCATGGACTGTGGTAATGAATTACAGCTCTAAATTTCTGCAATGAGATAACACTTATGAGACAACATTTCAGTCTAAATTATTTCTGTTCTCCAAGCAGGTCTTCCTCAAAAGGAAGAATTCATAGAGGACAGTAAAATAAACATAGAACACTTATGAAAATGCACCAGTTAAAGTCAGGTGCAGAATATATAATTATCATTAAAACAATCAAGACTTCAGGTTGTCTAGCCATTTCAGAGCTGAGAATTTAACCTCATCTCAGCACTTGAGAAGAAATAATAGAGAGGTTTACGATCAAATTTCCTTTCTTTGTAAATACAAAAGAAATCATTGGTAACAAATAAAAATATCAGGACTCAGACTCATTTGTCACCAGCAAATGATGCTTCCTTGGCTGTTTTCACCTCATCTGGTATTTTCCTTACATCTGTCCATGAACTTCATAAGAGCAGTGCAAATGTGTTTTCCTCCCCAGACTCTTAATTGCAGCAAACAAAATGTAGGTATTGTGACCTCCCTGATACCTTCCCTCTCTCAACTTGTTGTGGGTCGGCCCTGGCTGCATGCCAAGTACCCACCAAAGCTGCTCTCTCACTCTACTCCTCTTTGCAACAGGACAGAGGAGGGAAAAAAACTAAAATAAAAGGTTCATGAGTTGAGATAAGATTAAGGCAAGATCACTCACCAAACACCGTCACAGGCAAAACAGACTCAACTTGGGAATATTAATGGAATTTATTACTAATCAGAAGCAGAGAAGGAAAATGAGAATAAAACAAATCATTCAAATACCTCCCTCTGCCCTCCCTCCTTCCTCAGCGTTCTACCCCCTCCCCACCTTATACTCCCTGCTGTGGCCCAGGGAGACAGGGAAGAGGCGTTTCCGTCAGCTCCTGCCACTGCTCAGGGAGAGGAGTCCTTCCCCTGCTCCAGCGTGGGGTTCCTCCCACGGGAAACAGCTCTGCACAAACTTGTCCAGTGTGAGTCCTTCCCACAGCTACAGCTCCTCAGGAACTGCTCCAGCGTGGGTACCTGCCCACGGGGTGCAGTCCTTCAAGAACAGCCTGCTCCAGCATGGACCCCCACAGGGTCAGAAGTCCTTACAGGAAACCTCCTCCGGCGTGGGCTCCTCTTGATGCTGACATCTCAGGAGACACAAAAAAAGTTAACAATTTGCCCAGAGAGTTACAGGGAATGAGGAGGGGTTATGAAACAGGGCCCTGCCTTATTCTTGCAAAAGGTGGAATATGTAAACATTTTCTTAAGAAAGAATGTTCCCTAATGTTTGATCTTTGTATACTTTCAAGCCTAATGAACAACAAATTTAATCTGTGAAGCAGATAGCAGCCAACAAGCAAGCTGTAAGTGATATCCAGGTCTTAAAAAAGCAAATTATTTATTCACCTTGTTAAGGTTTAGGGCTTGAGATGCTCTGATGATCTCAGACCTAAAGGGAGGTTAAACAAAACTTGGGAAGAAAGGTAAACCACAAAGAATGCATAATTTATGGGCCACACGGACACTTGGCAGAAAATCCAAGATAAGGAAGAAACTAATGAAACCAGCTCAGCAACTGTGCTGAATCAGCTCCAACTGAGTAAAAGGTAATTCCAGCAGGGGAAATCTACAGCCCACCAACCCAGGAAACCCAGTGACTCAAGAGAAAGACTGAGCATGCAGATTAATTAGCATGAGAAGCAACAGAATCATTAACCAGTAGAAGACAGAGTATTAAATAATAAGAGAACTATGTAATTTATAGCCAATAAACATTAATGCCTTTGTTTGGTACAATATACAACTTTTCTAAACTAGACTCTGTGTCTGCGTTTAGAGGGCTCCTTAAATTGGCAAGGTTCCCTCCTCAGGTCTGCAGGTCCCTGCCAGCCTGCTGAAGTGCTCTTGGGCATGCACCTGCTCCAGTGTGGGTCTCCCCCATGGGCTGCAGGAGATCTCTGCATTCCTGTGGTCCTCCAGGACAGCAGGAGCACAGCCTGACTCACCATAGTCTTAACCATGGGCTGCAGGGGAATCAGCCCTGGCAGCTGGAGCACCTCCTGTCCCACCTTCTCCACTGACCTCAGGGTCTGCAGAGTTGCTCCTCTCACATTTTCTCACTCTGCTCTTCTCTGGACACAGAGATGTGTTAGATCTGCACAATACATTACCACAGAGGCGCTGCTGCCATCGCTGATGGACTCATCCTTGGCCAGCAGTGGGTCCCTCCTGGAGCCACCTGGCACTGGCTCTGCTGGACAGGGGGAAGTTTCTGGCAGCTCCTCACAGAAGCCACCCCTGTAGCCACCCCCAGCCCGCAAAACCTGGCCATACAAACCCCATACTTTACTTAAGTATTTTATATATTTTACTTAAGTAAAATACATCAGCAGAGCAATCACTCAGGCCACCACCACTTTTCTTCTGCTTTTGTCAGACTCCAGTACTAAGCTTTTGTGGTGAAATTCCTACATTAGCATCTAAATCTTTTTAAAAGAGATGAGTTGTTACAAATCAACAAAGTTGCAAACACTCTGGATCTTGGAGCTGGGATCTTCATTCATGTGTAATTCAAAGGTATTTGTGCTGCAGAGGACAATTACACCCTCAGGATACACCAGTAGTTTTATGGGGGAGTGGACCTGTATTTCTGTCTTGTCTGGGTCTGATGAAAACAAAATGTTTGCAGAGTGCACTGAAGGATGATTCACCATTGCAAAGAAGGCAAAATTAGCATCTTGATTGTCACCGTTAAACAAAAATGTCTTAAAAACCTATGTATTTTTAAAAACCCCAACAACTTATTTTTGTAAAGGCAGATTCCTTTTTAAATTTGTCCTTGTATCTGTAAAAATTTGTGAATGATATTCAGGGCATCTTTATGAAAGGAAAAGAAAATATGATTGACTGGATATTAAGTGAAAGGAATTTAGAGTCAACTCTGAATGATGGTCAGCCCTCAATGACAATTCAGGTGGATGGTTCCAAATGCTTCCTTGCTTCCCAAAATCTGGGTCTCTTTCTGACATTTGCCTTGAAGAGCAGCATAAGTCCTAATCTATTAAGAAAGAAAAACGAGTACTAATCACCTCTTCAGTAGGGCTGCCCAAAAGGTTTTGGCAGAGTAACATGCTAAGGGGAGAACAGACAGAAGCTTTTAAAAAAAAAAAATTCATCTAACATGCACTTTTGTTGGTTTCGAGGTTTGAATTCTGTCTGACTTCTGTGTCCACTGACTGCTCCCTCATCTGAGTCTTCTTGAATTGCTTAAGGTAAACTGTTTCACTCTGCTCTTGTTTAGTTATTACTGGATGAATAAGCTGGCTAGAGTCTATCTGACTGAAAAACTTTGGTTCAGAAGATTTCAGCTAAGTTTGTTCACTTCTGCTTATTTATAAACCCTATAAGATTTCTACAGTAAATAAAACAGAAAATAGCAGCCCTTAAAGGAACAACCCCTGTCCACCTTTAAATTAATATTTACTTAGATGCTCAAAGAAAATGTTTTATATTCTATTTTACCTTTATAAATAACATTCTTGCCTGAGGTGGATTAGGAATTTCATAAGCAAGGCTACTTACCTCACAAATTATGTTAAATATTTGTATGCTTAAACAAACATCTCAAGAAGCATTAACCAATTTTAAAGGTTTAAGAAATACTGGAAGGCACCAACATACAGAGAACTAAGTGGCAGTAGAATTCCAAAACATTTTCCCAACTATTTTCCCTAAAACTACTTACTGTGCAAAAACAGATACAATTTTCTTTTGGAATATTTTATAAGTCTCTGAATCAAAAGTATTTCATCAGCATCACCCACAATTTACTCTACAAAATGCTTCCTGCAAGGCAAATCTTAGCTGATATTTAAATACAACTTTCAAACGTAAAACCAAACATAAACTATTGAAGTAAAACAGCACATTCACATCTACAGACTAGGATTTGATCATTTGGATTGGGAGAAATGAAAGTTTTTCTGACACAGGACAAAAAAGGAAAAGCTTTTTACACTTCTTTACAGAACCTAAAAATCTCAACAAACCATCAAGTAAAAAAACAGAGATATATAAATTATAGCTGGTGATCACATGTAGAAAGATAATTTTAAAGTGCTTTATCAGCTTCAGGAGGGGTGTGTGCAATCACTTTCACTCAATAAATGCAGTTGTTTTCCCCCATCCCTGTTCCCACAAGTGTCCAGATACACAAAAGAGACCTATTTATACTTTTAGCTTGGGGAGGAAAATTTGTAAGCAATTTTGCTTACATCCCATCTGAAAAGCCAAGGAGTGGAACAGTGCTGATGTATTTACACAGTTCCATCAAGCTCCTGCCCCGGGATGAACACAGCAATGCAGGCAGCAGATGACCTCTGCAGGGTGGAGCCCCTCTGTCTCACAGCAGGAGAAATTTCACCCCAAGCACTGCTGTTCACACACCTGCCTGTTACCAGAGCAGCCCGGGAGCAGGAGACCTGAAACTGCTGGTTTGTGAGGAGATTCCTGCTGCCAAGATATTGTATGGTTGAGTTTAAAAGACACCAAGAACAGTCAGAAGTGAATTCAGATCAAACATTCAAACGAGAACCAGAAAATAAAATAGGGGACAGCTAGGAAAACAAAACACTTGTGTTTTGTGGTGAATTGTAAGCTAGTACTTTTTAAAGTGTTGTGTGAGAACAAAAGAATAAGACAGTCCATGATTAAAACATGTATACATATAGATATGCATATATATATATAAATTTTAAGGTAACCTGGCCACCTTTCTTTTAAAAACAATTTAAAGAATAAGGACTTTATTAGTAATAATGTTAATTTTATTATTATATAACCATGTAAATCAAGTATAATATGCTGCCATCATGGTTTCGTCCTGAAAACTTTATAAGCTATGACATGACTACTGAGCATCTCCATATGTGATTTGGAGATTTAGACAGCTTACCATACTTCAGATGTTTAGAGGACATACTGCTTGTCAGAGTTTTACATAAATATAGAAAAATGTTTGAGGCTGTCTCATTAAATGAAAAAAAAAAAAAAACGAAAAACCCACAACTTCATAAACCCCAGAAGAACACACAGATGCATTCAAATGTTAATTCTTCCTTTAGAGCTCTTTCTCCCTTATGAGAGGACTACCTGAATGACTGATAAAGACTGAACAAAAACAAAAAATGGAAAATGTTTGGGGTTTTTCTGACTGAGAATAACAATAATAACAATAATAATTATAATAATAATAATTTCCATAACTCTAACAGAACTTAACAGCTGAACCAAAATGAAATATTCTGTATGTGGAATCATACAGCATACATAACTGTATACAGCATAAATATTCTGTAATATATACCAGAAATAGAGCTATCTATTACAAAAGATGGAAGTAGCATAATAATAACATCCTTTATTCAGTGGACTGTTATTTGAGACAGATATATCCAGAATGTGGCAGACTGGGATCAGACTCTCAAAAGACAACATTAAGGCTTATCATTTCCATTGGCAGTGTGACAATTCCTTTTATATATGAGAATAGTCAGCAAGCCAGACAGGGTACAGACAAGAATGATAATCTACACTTTTTGAAAATGTGCATTGGAATCCATGTAGGAGAATGGAAGCTGTTCTGGATAGCAGGTAGGTCATCAGTTACTGGATAAAATGGGACACCCACCATACTGAGGTACATTTAGGAAAATCAACATAATTTGTTAAAAAAAAAATATACATTTTTAGGAAGAAAATAATTACCTAGAATTGTCTGTATCTACCTTTCCCCCTGTTTCATGTCCATAGACATCCTTCTTTTCTTTTCAGAAGTACACACTGCGAGGATTAACAGCTGCTCAATATGCAAGACTTGGGCAACACCCAGAAGCAGGTTAAGTGCCAGATACAGAAACCCAGGAGATAACAGGGACAGTGACAAGGACCAGGCCTCTGATGGGACATTGAAGGAAACATCCCATCCCACGGAGATTAAACTGGAACTTCTAACTGATGAGGGGGAAACGCGATCAGGAATTTGTCAGGAAGGAACATGGGGTATTTTAGCGTATTTCTACGATTGTGCAAAACGCCGCCTTACGAGATGTTTGGTGAACGGGTGTGGTGAAGGTGCATTACAGGAGAACAAGCACAGGAGAACAGAGGCAGTGGGGCAGTGGGGCCGCTTGTGTGAAACCAGGCTGTGTGCCCAGCACACCCGCCTGAGCCACTGCAGAGCCCAGATAAACTCCGTGTGCCGCTAGAGAACTTCCAGCCAGGACAAGCGACCTTTGGGATCTGCACAGACTCCGGGCTCTTCACCGAGTTACCGGGGGGACAAAGGCCGGGAGCAGGTGTGGGTGGGGCGGGATGGGCAGGGAGCACCGTGCAGTGCCCGGGTGTGGAGCCGCCCCGCTCCCGGACCGTGCAGTGCCCGGGTGAGGAGCTGCCCCGCTCCCGGACCGTGCAGTGCCCGGGTGTGGAGCCGCCCCGCTCCCGGACCGTGCAGTGCCCGGGTGTGGAGCTGCCCCGCTCCCGGAACGTGCAGTGCCCGGGTGTGGAGCTGCCCCGCTCCCGGA
>VZRX01016347.1:0-11437 GCA_013398075.1 Notiomystis cincta
TTTCTCTAAAACCGTTGACACAGTGTTAAAATATGAATTACATACAAGAGCTGTGTAATATAAGCTTATCATAACTCAAAAGAATTTTCAAAGGAAGAGCAGTAGAGCTTAATACTAAGAAATTAAGCTTCTCAGCTTTATTTAACCATTTATATTTTCAACAAATTATTTAGAGAACTCAATATATCTCTTTATAAAAATCCATAGCATGTCTTTAACAACCATAGCAAATATAAAAAAGAAAGAATGCAAAAAAATTGCCATTTTCTTCATCTTCCTTGAGATGGAGACCAGTCAGGGGATATAGATTTATGGTTAAAGAAAAACAATAGTTTTAGTTTATGAGAAGATTTGCTATCTTTGTATTTACTGATCTTAGGCCATCTTTGGAAAAAATGTTTTATCTAGACACATGCCTCAATGATGTTTTTTTAATACCTGTTTAGTGCCCAGAATATTGACCATCTATTTAGTAGGGAAGTTTTTGGTATTGATTTACATGAAGCAGAAAATTATCATATTTGTAAACAAAGAGTAAGGAAGAAAGAGAGACAGTGTGTAGTTACATGCTTAATTCATTGTGAAGTTATAATTTAGAGAATTCAGTCCTTCAAAGACAGAAATCATATTTTAGTCTAAATGGCAGTAAACTGCATACATCTGAAAGTGTGGGATAAGAAACTTAGTTCTCAGCCACTAGTTCAGTTAAAGTCTTTGTTTTCAGAGTACTTTAAAATTTGTAGAGAGATATTTTGATAGATGTACATGAAAGTGCCTTTATTATGGTCAGTAACAGGAAGGTTCTTAATAACAATTCTGTTAATGCATAGTCAAAATATATTTAGAGGGAAGCTGTTGACCAAATCTAAGTCATGTTGCTTCATTGCATTGTATTGTCTATGTGGCAGGTGTTCTCACTGAGGAGTGTTTTTCTTGATTTTTAGAAATGTAAAAATACAGCCTTGTTACTTGTCGATTGTGCCTTTTCACTGATCTGCTTTCTTTAACAAGGTACCAGTTAGTAGTGGTCTTTATTTTTTTTTTCTAGCTGTTATTAATTTAGCTGGGTTTTGGGGATTTTTTTCCTAAATTTAATTATCTGCCAGTGATATTATAGCTATTGTGTGATGTAGATACAGTTTGAAAAGCTGTATTTGGTTTTGATTTAACACAAAAGCTTTCATGGGTTATGGGAAATCCTCACCCTCTAAAACAAAATCTATTAAGTTGTTTGCTGACAGCTATGTTAACCTGTCCAACTATGTACAAAACCAAACATTTAAAAAAAAGCAAGAAAGTGACAATGGGAATATGTTGCCAATACAAAACATTTTTATACCTGTCTGTATAACTGATGGGGTGTCAAAACATCCACATTATCATCCTGACTGAATTTTATATGTCGACTTAACACTAAAATGCAGGAAAGCAATGAAGGAGAAATACTTAAAGGTGCATTTTAATTCCACTTTGTGTCAAAGACAAGTCTGCAGTTATTATTAAAAAATGACACCAATATTATATCCTTTCAAAATGTGTCTGCCATTTTTTTAAAGAAATACTAGTTGTAGATGACCAAGAGATTAAATGAACTTTTTGTATAATTACTGCATCCTCAGTTAGATCCTAAAAACATAGAGATTGAAAAAAAACACTTTACTGTTGTCATGCAAGTCCATATATCCATCTAAAGTTGGGTTGAAATAAACTGCATCTCTTTATAGCATGTACTAATAAAATGTTTATTTTTTATGATGTGGGTGTATAAAATTGTTTCTTTGCATTTAAATGCCTAAAACTGATGTGGCAGATAAGCAAATTTCTGTGACTTAGCAACCTTCACTAGTTCAGAGAAAAAAAATTGAGGGGTATCTTAAATGATACTATAAAAGTGTCTGGAATTCAGCAAATTACCAAATCATTCAGAAGTGAGTCATTACCTGAGCTACAGTGATGTACTATACTGGATTTGACAGCACGAACAAAAATAACTAACTTGCATACATGGATAATTTAGGAAGGTAAGTTATTTTAAAAAATTAGGAAAGAAATCAGAACATGAAAGAGCAAACAAACCTGAAATAAATCCAAATACAGTAAATTGCTTTCATTACAGCAAATAGATAGAAAATTAGAGGGATATGAAATCATGACTATGAGCAAATTTCTGTCTTGGAAACTACATAAATTATTAATCAGATCTGTTGTAAGTTAGGTCTAGTTTAATTTTGTGCAATCAAGCAAAAGGCACACTGAATTCAGTGCCTGTTCCAAAGTATCCAGAAAAATCTGTTTTTGATTGCATGACAAATAACACATGCAATTCTCTTACAAAATATTTAAAGTGATGAGAGTACATTACTTGCTTGAGAAGTTATTCCATTTTGTCTTTTTTATTTCTTCTCTAATTTCTGTCTACTTTTTTCTTTCAGTGACATACCACAATTTTAAAAACTTACACACTTGATGCTTACATGTGTTAAGAAGTGTACAGTCATAAAAATCTATTTTTTTGTGAGTCTATTATTTTTTTCTGTCCTGTGTCTTTTAGCTTCCCTGCACAGTATTCTGTAGGAGAGAGAAATCAAATTATCCTATACTGGTCTATATATACAATGAGCAAGTACTCACCCATTCAAGAGAAAAAAGCATCACTGTAGATCTGGCAACTGCAAGATCCTGTTTTTGAGAGTGTTCTTTTAGCCACCTATGGATTTGCTACATAAATCCTTATTTCCTTGTTGCCTTAGTTGCTGTTGGAATAATGAATTGTTAATGGTTTTTGGTTTGTTGTGGGTTTTTTTTTCTGTAAAGACCAAGAGAATTTTGATAAAATGTTGTAAGTGTTCTGTTTGAAAGTGAGGTAACCTACAAACATTTAAAAAATGTATGTTTAAGAACTCATCTCTGTGATAGGGCAGTGAGTTCAGATGTGCCTAGTGTAAGCTGGTACTTGAATTATAAAATTCACCATGCAGCAATATGTTTGATCAGTGAATAGTAGGAAAATTTCTCAGGAAAATAAATCATGACAAACCATGCAAAGCTGCAGATCTAAAAGCTGGAATTTTCATCTAGAGATGATGAGGCTTACAGAGAATGTAATTCCTTTGCATTCTTTCATTTGCCAGTTCAACTGTTTGTTCTTTAGAGCAGGATGAAATGGTGTTTCTGGTATCAGTACCCTGTTTTTCAGAAATCAGCTAACTTTCTGTAACCAAGAAATCCCTCAAAAAAATCATTGCCTTCCCAAGTGGAAATTAGAAACTATTGGTTTACTCTAAACTGTACAAAATGCAACCTGTGAACCTGATGAACTTATTTTGAGAAGCAGATAAGCAGTCTCTTGAACGATATTGCTGAGGAGCAGACAAGGGTTGAAATTGCCAATGTTTTTTCTGGTGAGCTGAAATGCTCAATTCATCATCAAACACGATCTGTTTCTATCATCTAAAATAGGATTTTAGATGTAGGGTAGGAAAAGAAAGGGTAGTAGAAGGTGGAGTGGACAACAGTAAATTACAAATGGAGCAATTTACTAGAGATCTTGCTGGTAAAATAACTCTTAGTTTGAGATTTTTGACATTGGGTGGGATTTTTACGGGGGACAGAGGAAGGGAGGACAACAGGTGGTGAGATGGCAGTAAATGCTGGATTAGAGAAGGGTATTTGTTCATAAGGCAGTGGACATATTTTATCCTAAAACTGTCACTTCCAAGTGCATCCTGCAAAATTTTGTCATTGCAGAAGCATGACTTCGGATAAAATGTGTGGCTTTCAGAGAGCACTAAGCTCCTAAAGTTCAGAACTGGGAAATGTGAAGTCCTGCACTGCAGAGGATTAACTCCATGCACCACGATGGACTGGGGCCCATGATGTGGAAAGTAGCTTTGCAGAAAAGGACCTGAGAGTCCTGGTGGACGTCAAGGTGACCAGAAGTCAGCAACATGCTCCTGCAGCAAAGAAAGCCAGCAGCCTCCTGGGCTTCATTAGGCAGAGTGCTGCCAGCAGGTCAAGGAAGGTGATCCTTCTCCTCTAGTTAGCACTGGTGAGACACATCTGGAGTGCTTTGTCCTGTACAGAACTGTCACAAGAGGTACAGGAGAGCACAGGAAAGCTATGTCCATCTCTCTCTCTAGTGCAGCAAGGGCTGAGAGAGTGGTTAAGGAATTAGAGCATCTGTTGTACAAGGGCAGGCTGAGAGAGCTGAGATTGTTTATCATCAAAAAGAGAAAGGAGTGGGTGTGTGTTTTTGCATGTGTTACTAATGGGTCCTGATGGGGCAGGACAGACTCTTCTTATCCAAGGAAAGGAAAGGAAAAGAGGCAATAGGTACAAATTGAAACGGAGGAAATTCCACTTAATTATAAGAAAAAATATTTTACTTTGATGGTGATCATACACTGGAACAGGTTGTGCAGTCTCCATCCTTGGGAATATACAAAATCTGTGTGGATAATGTCCTGAACAGTCTGGTGTAATTGAGCCTGCTTTGATCTAGGAGGTAGGACTAGATGATTTTCAATGGTCTTTACCACCTTCGACTGCTCTTTAAAAAGTAATTGAATAATGCTAACTAAAAATAAATAAATAAATAAATAAATAAATTTATACTTCTAAAATTATAGTTACTTATTCTTGCCTCTTTTCAAGGTATTTGACTCTTATTTAAGACACAGTAACATTTGTTCTTTCAGACAACATGATGAGTGCTGGGTACCTCCTCTGCTGGGTAGCACAGGATCTGGCCATAAAGTCAGCAAATGGTGCAGCTTAAGAAATAACATGGAGATACTAATTTTAAAAAGTTGAGGACAAGGGTAACTCCTCTCCTCTTATTAGGATTCTAAGTGCTTTTCTATTCACCTGGGTAACCTACTCCTGAAGGCTATTACCTATAATCCTTCCTTCTAACCAAGTATTGTGTTTAGAGGAGAATGAAGTGGTGGCAATAGGACAGGTGTCACACCACATCCTCAAGGCCTCCTAGTCATTACAACATTTGTTCAGGATGGATGGGAGCTCAGTTCCGTTCTCGTCTGTGCTCTGGGCAAATCTGCATCAATCAGTGGTTCTATAATAGGGCACTTACAATCCCCTTGTTTGAAACAATGTCGCTGCACATGTAATAAATCAAGACTTACAGGGCAGAAGGAGAAAGTATAAAAGTGAAACTGATTCTGTAGCTAAATGCTTATGTGGGTACTCACCTTGAGAGGAGACCAATCTTTTCCAGACAGATCCCAGGACAGTTTGTGTAATTTTAGCTATGACTGCATAATGTGATTAATTATGGAAAAAACAGGCCATTGAAAAAGACTGATATCTGAAAACTTTATTTATTAAGTGTTAGCATCCATGCTTTGTCTGCAAATTTAATAGTCTAAGTATGTAGCCTTTGTGGCAAATTTCTGAATAGTTACATCTAGGACAGGTTTCATTAAACAAGCAAACAAACAAAATTTTTACATTAGTATTCATAACAGTGTTTTCTGACAAGATCAAACAAATATTAAAATTAATACACTGTTATTCACTCCACTGAATGCTTGCTTTCTTTAGGCTCACATTCTTCTTTATCGTACCCAGACTATTTTTTGCCTATTTTATTAATGCAAACACTTCATTAGGTTACTGGAAATAATACTTCCCATAAAAAAAACAAAATAAGTTTTCCAAAACTTTTTTGCCTTCTCCTCCACAGCTTCATTTTTTACCCTTTAAAATCTGCAAGTTGCAAAATAAGAAGTCAGACGCTTCTTCGCTGAGTTTGGGATTACTGCAATCCAACTTAAGCAGTATTACATACTTTTGCTTATAAACTACACTTGCTGTTTGCACAGAACCCATAGCTAGCACTGGAGCCTCTGGTGAGCAGGGATGGGACAGGCTGTGCTCTGCCACACCTGTGGCACTGCACCACTGTGCAGCTCCCATGGGGACACCCCCATCTCTGCCCCGCCTTTGTGGGGCCCTGGGTTTTCAGAGCCAGGTTTGATGCAGCTGAGGGGTGGACACCTGGCACGGCAGCAAAAAGGAGTGTCTGCCTCAAATGCCTGTGGATCCTGTGCAAGTTTTGCTTGCAGCTGGCTGGATTGACTCAGGAAGCTGGGGAAGACAACCCCTTGTGAAACTTGCCCAGAGGGCAAGATAACAGCATTATCTTTCTTCATTATGGAAAATTATATAATATTCAAACCTGTGGAATATCCATCATTATAAGTGGTAAGACAGAATGGCTCAGCTGTGCCTTGTAACTTGGCATGAACACATTTCATAGAATCATACAATAATTTGGTCTGCAAGGGACATTTAAAGGTCATCTAGCCCCACCTGATCTTAAATGTTTTCAAGACTGGGTCCTCTGCCACTGTAGGAAATCTGTTCGAGTGTTTTACCACCCTCATTGTAAAGAAATTTCTTCTTTACATCTAGATCTACCCTCCTTAAGTTTAAAACCATTAGCCCTTGTAGACCTATTACAACAGGTCCTCCTAAAATGTTTGACCCCGTATTTCTTAAAAGCCCCCTTCAAGTTCTGAAAGGTCACATTAAGTCTCCCCAAAGCCTTCTCTTCTCCAGGCTGAGCAGCCCCAAATCCCTTAGACTTTCCTCATGGGAGAGATGATCCAGCCATCTGGTTATTTTTGTGGCCCTCCTCTGGACCCTCTCCATTTGGTTCATGTCTTTCCTGTGCTGAAGACCCCAGCACTGGATGCTGTGCCCATTTGATTCACAAGACTGATAAATGGTAATTTGCCACATGTTCAGCTTATTAGAACTGGTTCACTGGCACCCTAGAAAGGCATCTTAGTTCTTTCTCCTGTTGGGCACGCTAATGAATGGCTGGGTATATTGATTTCGTATGTTTCTTTGAGACACTGCTTTCCTGCTCCCCTATGGAGCTTCATTTCACCCAACATGACAATATCCTGCAATATTATCTCCAGTTGAATAGAACTGTTTTGTGTTTGGAACAGGGTGAACCACAGAATCTGCTAATACAATTTTAGGTACTGGACTGAAAAAAAACAGTATACAAATTTTAAAAAATAGTTTAGCTTAGAACGAGGAAACAACACACTTATTTACAAGACCACTAATGAATATTTTAATTCACTTCTATTCTTGCACTGAGGGTAGCAGGACAATAAAAATGGAATCCAAACACATTTCTGTGTCATCCTGAATTAAGGCAATCAGAAAAATTCCTTGACAAGTTGCCAGCCTTCATCATTAGGGACTTCTCTGATGCTCATTCTACAATGAATTTTCGAAATCTCATCAGCTGTGTAGACCATCTTTCTCAGACAGGAAGGACCTTAACAATGTCTTTGTTTATTATGTGGAGCTCACATGAAACTAATATGACACTTCAAGTCTGATGTGAATGTCTCTATGTCCATAGGCTCTCTTTCAAACATGCTAAGTGTTGATATCTGTTATGACAGAAACTGTGTTACTTAAAGTTGTGCTGTACTGCTCCCCTGTCCACCCCCAAAATCACCTACTGTTATCAAAATGCCCTCTCTCATATAAAGTTCTCTGTGCTTTATGTCAGATCTGGACAATATTTTAAGCATTTAAGTAATAAGAAGAATTGGCTTCAAGAAAAGATTGAGTAAAATACCTTTCAAAACTAATTTGAGAAATTCTAAGGATGAAAACTGTGCAGATTTTTACTGATCTGCATGTTCTTCAAAATTCAGAAATTATAAAAATTGAAGATAAAGGAATTCTTTTGCACAGGACATTTCAATTATGTCCTCAGAGGTTGTTTCTCCTGCCTTATGATTAACTGTGGTGCTGAAGGAAGCTTTTCTATACAATATTCTTTTCTTTTTGTCTTGTCACTTTTAGTTCCAATGTAATTTTAAGAGATAGCTTTTGAATCATTAGACTTTTTACCTAATTCCAAAGCCATTACAGGCAAAATATGGCAAGAACTGAACCTGTCAATGCACCCATTTCTTTTCATTTAATTATAGTCCATCCACCTTAGCTTCCTTCTGAGCTACTTTTAAACTTAGATAACATTCTGTGTGAGATTTCCCATAAACTGAGATGTCATTCTCGGAAACTGTGATACTTTCCAAATGCTGCAGAATTGTGCACATTTTTCTAAGGTTATTATATCTATCATTATATGCCAAATGAGAAGCCAGATAATAGATATCTTTTAAATAATATCAGAAAGTTATCATCTTGTCTCCTTAAGGAAGATATGGTGAAAATAATTTTGGCTAAACATTTTTCATAAGAAAATGTTGTTTGATGAAACTAAAGCTTTTCACAGAAATCTCTATCTTTTTAATAAAAGTTTCATAATGAAGAATTTTTTTTCAGCTTCAGGATAGAATTTCTGATGGAATTCCGACAAATTGAGATGTACTCTGTGATCAGGAATAATTAGGAGATCTGGCTTTAGACTGTTTACTTTGAGCTGCAGAAGGTAACTGAGCCTGGGCCTAACACTCTAAAAGTGACTGTCCTCAGTACTTGAATCCTGTTTTTTGAGATAAATCTATCTCAGTCTCCCTTAAGATCTCTTCAGAGCTTTTTATGTATCATAGTTTTCTCCCTACATGGAGGTAAAACAGAAGAGAAAATGTCAAGTATAATGATGACAGAAAATTAAATTCTTTTGGTCTCAGGTTAGGCTATTTGTCAGAGTGCAAAAGAAAATGCTGTTTGGATGCATTCAGTTAGGAAGTTAGGAAGGCTCATGTGGTATATTTTAATTTCAAGTTAGAAAATCAGGTCACAGCTCTACGTTCATCCATAATTGTCTTTGATTTAGTAAAATTATCTCTATAGGTGCCTGTAGACAGCTTGAGTATTTCTGTTTATAAACTTTCCCAAAGAACAAGCCCTGTAATTTTAATACCAAAAAAAAAGTATGTGTCATTTGAGTAAACAGTTTTATGCACATTTTATATAGCAATAAAATCCTCTGCTTACGATACCATGCTAGCCCTTTATGGGGTAGATTCTAGTTTCTAATATTCCATTTCACAATGATGTAAAAGAACTTAGATCAGTCAAGGAACTAACCAAATAACGAGAATGTAGGTGTTAACATTGCTGATATTACTATTACTAATTGCTATTAGAATGGTCAGGACTAACACAAACTACATAATATAATATCTTCTGTATTAATCTGAGGCACTCAAAATTGTGGGAGATGATTAGAACTGTCATGTGGGCAAATATACATATAAAAGTACCAGAAGATTTTTTTTTTTACTTCAACATAAGATTTTTTAAACATCTTGGCTATTGGGAATGTTCTGCTTCTCATTTGATCCCACCAGCAAGGAGGCTGGGTTGCACAAGAGCTTGGGAGGGCACACAGCAGGGACAGCTGACCCAAGTGGCCCAAGAGAAATTCCTTACCATATGACATTCTCCTCAGCAATGGAGGTCTCCTCACAACCGGGATGGCTGGATGTGGGCCAGGGCTGCTGCTTTTCTGGGTCTGACTGAGCATCAATCAGTTGGTGGGGAATAATTGTTTTCTTTTGCATCACTTGTTTTTATTATTTTCTTCTCTCTTTGCTGTGTTTTTTTTTCCTTACCATTTTCCCCCTTAACATTAATAAACTGTTTCTGTCGCAACCCATGAATTTTTTAACTTTAATCTTCCAATTCTCCTCCATGCCACTGCAGGGAGGTGAATGAGTGGCTGTGTGGGGTTTAGTTGTCAAGTGGACTTAAATGATGACAGTGGACTAGACACTGCCTCTCAGTCTGTTCATTTCATTCATGACTGCAAGGGAAAGAAGGAGGCAAGAAGGAAAGAGAAAAAGGAGGAAGGAAGAATAGTTGAGTAGCTGTAGCTCCATAGCAAAGAAAATCACCAGGATGCATATATATTCTCAGAGCATATAGACTGAACAGTTCAGTGGAAGGCAGTATTTTTCTTTGTTTTTATTTACTTAATATTGGTTTGTATTCTCAGACCTAAGTACAAATAACTTCCTGAGAATGAAACTAGACAATCAAGAGAAATGACTAAGAGCATGTTCGTCTGCACCCTTCTCTCAAACATTCTTCAGAAGAACATGATGCACTCTATTGATTCTAAAGATTAGCAAAGTTAAAGTTAGTTTTGTAGGAGTTCCTCTAATAGAAAGCAATTTCCTTTCTTGGCACTCCACAGTCTGTTATTCCATTGAGATTCATGCCCAAGAAACTGTCATTTACTCACTTTTTTATAGGTTACTATTTTCTGGTCACTGTGTGGCTACTTAACTACTTTGGCATAAATAAGAGCAGGTACATTAGGAGGAGAAGTTTGCTATGTAGTCAACAGAGAGCACTAGACACTGCTCAGGGCAAGTTCAGAATGCTTAAAATTAATTAAACTGGTATTCAACTAGTCACTATAGCCAATGGGTATCAACACAAAGGTTTTGTCATGCTTATAACAATGGTGATTTCAGCTGGGAACTAAATATTCTTACTATTGATTGCAAAGCTAGCCAACCTGTGACTAGATCAGACACTACAGACATTTAAACTGAGATGAGGTGGACTTCTAAACCTATCTCTTTCCTCACGTCAGACAAGTCATAGTCAATATGATAGCACTGGACTTTGCAGCTGGGGATCCCACATTAATATAACCAGGCCAGACTACATGGATGAGAGTAGGTGACAGCTTTGATCTGTCTGCAGCTATTCCCCTCTGAGTGGTTAAATTTCTCCTTTGCAAAGGCTTTGATTGCTATCTGGTCCCACAAGACACATCCATCCTGGTCATCATTTAACTCATAAGTACAGTGAGAGTTAGGAAATCCAGGTCAAGGAAGAGCCAAAATAATAACTGCACTGGGGAACTGGTATTTGTGAGGACAAGATAATAGTGTTCTGCAGATCTGTTTGAGACTTTCAGTGTGTCTCTTCTCTAAATTCTCAGAGACTTACTATTTTTCTGACACAGTGTTGCATTCCAGTGTGGGGAACTGCGAGGGGTTCTTTTAATAAATAATGGATGGTCAGGGAGGAAGTTAAGCCAAACGAGGCAAACGTTGTATCTGAGAACCATTCCTTGGTAACAAAAAACGAGAAGGGAAAGCAGATGCCCCGACGAAAAAGGGCTAAAAGAGACAGAAAAGAAAGGAGAAAAATGGGAAAGAACTAGTGTAGCACGGAAAAGACTCCACAACCCAAAAGTTGTAAAGTAGGTGTGCTTTATTCAGCTGAGGCGCACGGGGGATCGCTCCTCCAAAGGCATGCGCACCCTCAGCATCCCCCAGTCCCATCTTTATGCCCCAAAGTGTTACATATGCAGGAGATTTCCCAATCTGCCTATACATATTCAAAGCCTATCCCCGCTTCTTATTATAAAGAGCTTGCTTATCTCTTGCGCCTGCGCAGTGTCTCCTGGTGGTCGTGGGCAGGGGTCTCGAGGATGAAGTAAGGAGTCTTC
>VZRX01016347.1:11490-62638 GCA_013398075.1 Notiomystis cincta
GCGAGGGCGAGCAGGAGCCAACGAGGGCAGGAGAGCCAGGAGGCGGACTGGGGCCAGGGCAAAGGAGGGAGCGAGCCAACCAAGGAACAGCAGGGGGCATGGCAAGCAGCTGGCCCTGCATGGCAAGCAGTCGGCCCTGCATGGCAAGCAGTCGGCCCCGGCGAGCGTCAGGGAGCGGCCCAGTGGTGGCGTGGATGACGATGACTACGATGATGGTGAAGACGAAACAAAAAGGGAATGAAATCTTGCGATTTCAATGGAAATCAACTGGGCAAGGTTTGGTCCATTTCTGTGCGCTTCTGGTTCTCCCATTCACTTTTCAGCTTTTTGAATATTTCCGAATTTTTCCTCTTTAGTTTTTGAGAGTGAAGATCTTCAGTTTCTTGTATTATATCTGTGTTTATTTTCCCTGCTTCTTTTTTGAGATTTGGTTAGGAATCCTGTGGGCAAATTTCTGTCCTTTTACTTTATGTACAATTCTGATTGTCCCCTTCAATTTTCAGCTTTTCAAGTTTTTTCAGAATTTTTTCTTTCCTTTTTGACAGTGAAGTTCTTCAGTTTTTGTTTTGTCTCTGTGTTTCTTTCTCTTGCTTCTTTTTGAGATTTGATTTGGACAGTTTTTCAGCACTATCCTGCTTTTGTGTGCCTCCATCTACACTTTTTTTCTTGGAACAGCATCACCCCCAGAGAGCTTTTATTTCTCTACCACTTTGGTCTCTGATTTGAGGATTTCATTCCCTTTCCTGAAAGGAAATCCTTTCTTTCAGGAAAGGGAATGAAATCTTGCGATTTTAATGAACATCAGTAGGGCAAGGTTTGGTCCATTTCTGTGTACTTGTGCTCATCCCATTCGCTTTTCAGACTTTTTCTTTTCTTTCAGAGGTTTTTCTCTTTATTTTGCATAGTTTATTTCTTCAGTTTCTTGGTTTATCTCTATTTTTCTTGCTCCTTTTTGAGATTTGATTAGGAATAATTTTTGTAGGTTTTGGTTCTTTTCATTGCAGCACATTTCATCTCAGTCCCTTTCATTGCGGTGACTCTTTTTGGAAATACTCCTTTTTTTTCTGAATGGAATTTTTCCTGAATCATACTCCATTTCAGAGTTTTGTTCCACTTTGATTCGAGGATTTCATTCCCTTTCCTTAAAGGACCTCCACTTCATATTTACAAAGGGTAATATTATTTCTGCTCCGCATTAAAGAGCCGTATTTGTATGTAATGTTATTTTGACTCTTCAGGGAGGACATTTCACTCATTTAGATCAATGTCTTGTGAAATATTTTTAATATTTTGGCTTGCATTAATGCTGATCTCTTTTTAGGCCCGTGGTATGTTCAGAGCAAAATGATAGGGCCAATGAAAAATGCCCTGTTGCCTTTTGGGTGCTTAATATCCTGAACTTTGTTACCATCAGGAAGTAACATTTTTGGAAGTGAAGTTCAGAACTTTGGTATGCTAGTTTGGATTATAAGAGAAATTATCTAATTGAGAAAGACATATGAACTTGAATAAATCTGGGAAGGGAGTAACGCTGACTTGCTGGAAGTCAAATCAGCTCATTTCAGGCACCTTCCTGTTCTAGTGTGAGTTTTGCAGGGCTGTTATCCTGTTTCCTTACAAAGTTAGTGTTGATTGAAGTGCCACTTAAGAAGGCTTACCCTTTAAAAATTCACTTGCCATGCTTCTGCCTTCTCTGCTGATGTGTACAAGAGTCTGAGTGGCTGTAACATACAGGCCAACAGAACATGGGATTTAATTAAAGTGCAGTGGAACCTCGATACTACATCTAGACTCTAGCCTGTTAAAAATGGGATGTTGAATCTGACTTGTCTTGCAAAACACCTTGAAGTGTGTGTGATCTTAGGTCCTGTGTGGTATTCAGATCTCCTGAAGATTTGACAGGATTGCTTTATTGAGGTCTGTTTTGAGGTGATACACCACTATACCCAGTTCCTCCTCATCCACTGATTTTGTTCTTTTACTCCATGAAAGGAAAATAACTGGGGCTAAGCACACTGTTGTAGATGAGTTGTTTGAAACCTTTGCTTTGAGAATTTTTCTCCTGAGGAGAAAGGAGGAATAGAAAATCTCCAAGGTTAGTGATGACACACAGACATTGGGCAGTGCCACGAGCACTGGCAACTGCCTGGAGCCAGGTACCAAGAGACAGGAGGGGATACCTATGAGCCTCACCAGCCCTTGGCCTCATTCCAGCACCCTTGGACAGGGAGTAGGGCAGGCCAGGAAGGCTGCTGAGGCATGTCCAGGTGCCTCTGTGGGAATGGGGACAACAGGCTTTGTGTTGGCCCTGCTGTGGTGTGGCCAGACCCTTCTGCTGTGGAGAGCCAGACCCCTACAGCACCATGGGGACAGACTGACAGCTCTGGGCTGAAGCAGGGCTCTGGGCTATGGAACAGGGGTGTGGGAGCCCCAGGGAGGCTGGATAGGGCTGGTGAGGCCACTATTCCCCTCAGTGCCCTGACATTTAATGACCCATATGTGAAACATAAAAGGTCAGTTTGTCTTTGTCAGAAATAATGGTTACATGGATCTTGATCTTCTGGGCTGATGACCTTTCTGTTCACATTGTTTCTACAAAGATAAAAGAATCTGGCAAGGAAAAATAAAGAAACCTTAATGTGAAGAGCCATTTTTTGACATTTCCTTCCTATGCTAGGGGGAAAAAAAAGGATGACAATATGCTTATCATTTTTTTAAAATAAGCTATTTCCAAAATAAAGCACTGTGGATTGTAGTAAATTTAAAAGTCAGAATGTTGCAGTTCTTATTTTTCTCTTGGTTCAGGAATCCAATAACCACTTATTTTATTTAACACGGAGATCTGTTGCTCCATGGATTGTATTGCAGATAGCTTAAAGAAATGAGCCATCATTATCTATTTCTTACCATTTCTTTCAGAAGTTTTCTGCTGTACAGAAACACCTTTTCCTTTTCAGCAATAGTATATCAAAGTGTCAAAAATGACCTATATATGCATGGCATGACTGCTATAAAAGCATGTCTTTAAAATATTGGTAATGAAGACCTTATTACTTATTCATGGCATTAGTAGTTCACAAATATAATACATCAGTATTTTTCATTTACTGACCTGCAAGGCTTTTTCATTTCTGATTTAATTTCACAGCTGCATAAATGACATCAAAAATCAACACATTTAAAACACTCAGGTAAAATAAGGGACAACTTACTACCATGGAATGGCAAAGTGTATGAAAATAGATGTTTTTGAATTGCGAGCTGAACGATAAAAAAAAATCTTTCTTAACAAGGAATTACATCTCTTTGGAGTTTAATTACAATAAGGACTGTCACTATAAGATTAATGATGAGCAGTTTTTCACTTCAGACAATTTCAATTGAGTTAACATAGTGTCATTATTCTTAGACTGATAAGGTCAAGCAAATGAGGCAAAAGTGGGCAAAAAATGGAAAACCAAACGGTACCGAGAGAACATTCTGTGCTATTCAATGCTATTTAAAAGACTGCAGTAAAATGAAAAAATACTAAAAATTTTATATATTTTTTTGTTAACCGTGCAAAATCGTAGGATCTAATACAACTTCCAGAACTGTGAATCAGAAATAATTTGTATGTTGGCATCTCTCACTCTTTTCTGGAAATGTGATAAACTTTTCTAGTATGTACATATTACTTTCTCAGTTAGATATCTCATATCAGTACTCATAGGCAGGAAGGCCATCTGACTGTATGGCAGGGATAAACTGAATTGGTGACTGTGAGGTAATATTTTAATGCACTGGGTATTGTGACCTTGGGAGTTTAGTTTGTGCCCTTATACATTGATATATAAAGATTGTAGCCCTTTTCCTTAGAGAAGAGACATTTAAAGAAAGAAAGAAAAAAGGGATTGTTGTTACTTCTCCTCTTATGACAGAATCTGAGAAGAGGAAGTAGGTCCATAATCTTAATTTTCAGCCTATTTTTTGGAGACTTTGCCTTTGAGCATTGTTTACTTTCTCAAAAATTTTCATAATGTTTATTTGAATCAGCAAAAATAATTCTCAAATGCTGCACCATAAACCCTGATCCATAAAATTAGGCCACCTGAGGACATATATAGGGGAAGTGGAAGTGACATGCTCAGTCCACTAACACACTAATGGAAAACATTCCATTAGGCACAGACTGGTTTACTTTAGGTCTGTTTCTTTATTAAATGTTAAAATACAATTTAACAAGGTCCTAGTAAAAGTGATTAAAATACCCTGATCTATCATCACAAATTATATTTCATTTTTCTGTGTTTGATGTCATCAGATATCAAGATTCTCAGATATCAGAAGATTCTTTCTACTCATCTTGCAAATCCCAGGTATTTCCTTTTTTTGTTTGTTTGTTTTTGTATTTATTTGGTTGGTTGGTTTTTAAAATTATTTTTAGTTATTACAATGTCTAAAGAAATGTGTATTTCTCTTTGCTTTGTGTGCACTTTATGTCAGCATTTGGCCATTACTGTCCTCTTTTGATACCTTTGAGGATCTCTGTTATATTTATTAATGTAAATATATATTCAAATCCTACTAAAATGTATGATAAAATAGAAATCATATCAAAGGTTTTTGAGAAGGAATCAAGTTCTGCAACTCATGAGGATAACTTCAAGAATAACAGTGATTGTGATAAATATGAAGAAATGAATTTTTTGTCTTTATTTAACTGCCTTTCTAATGAAACCTCTAGGGAGAGTGCAGAATCTAGCTTATGCTTAGTTCTAGCTATATCAAGAAGCAGGCATAAGTAATATATTAGCAATTTGTCTTGTTTAATTCTCTTAATTCAGCACATAATCTCACATTGCTTTCAGCCTGTGAACTAAAGAAGCTACTCAATCTTCCTGACTGATGACAGAATAAATTAATCAATAAACATGATTTTCTGTTTTAATTAAATTAATATAATTTGGTGTAATCTACAAGAGAACAACAGTGCTAGTTTTTCAGCCCACTTTGTTAATAAATTAGTTTATCTGAGAGCTGGTGCTTATTTTGAGCTCTTCTGAATGTGAATCACTTAAATAGAAATTAGAATCATATTTCAAATTCTCATTACTTGGGAACAGATGTTTCACACTCTTGTTGAAAATAATGCATACACCTTTTTACATGCAAGTGCATACTAGGAAAGCAAACAAATCCTTCTTGTTTACTACGTAATCTCCATGAATAAACTGTATCTCTCATCAATTGCTATGTAAAATATAATATATTTCCTTTTCTATAAGAAAAATAAAGAACAACTAATCCTTGAAATGATAAAAAGCTGAAAACAACCTCAAAGGATGCTTATATCTGAAGATGTTATTGACTCAAACAATAGTGTCAGGGTAGCACTGAAAATGCAGCTCAAAGATCCAGCTAATAGACCAATAATTATATAAAAAAATCAAAATCAGTACTTATTTGTATATCATAAACATTTCCTCCAGAATCCAGCAATGTAAGAAACGAGATAGGAATTTTATAATACAACTTGCTGCTGAGTCAAATTTGAGCTTCTTGCTTTTGAAACCAACCTATAATATGGGAATATAAATGGGGTTCCTCTCTCATGTGCACAGTCTACATGCAACTGGTGTTCATCAGAGTAGCCCTGAAGCCTAAGAGAGGAATCAGCCAATTTGTTCACTCAGCATCTAGACAGGACCCAGACAGGACCTAGACAGGACCCAGACACCAGTACAGAGGACATCTCAGTCGTAGCCTGCATGGTCACAGATCATCTGTACAAAACATTCTTGGCCTCTTCAAAAAGGCTGAGATGTGTTTATGTTGAACTGGAATTTCTTCGCATCACTGCGTATTTCTCTAAGTGTATATAATGCTATATATTTCTGCATATAATATAACCTATTATGTGGCCTTACACATTTATTTTACTTGTATTATTTTGAGGGAAAAAAAATGACAAAACCCAGATAACATTATACATTTTACAACAGCAACTAATGCTAGTGCATGATAAGTGACCATTAACCGATACGAAGAGAGCATGAATCACAGTGTGTTAAAAGGAAAAAAAGAAAAAGAAAGCGCAACAGCATATTGTTTATAAGTCAGCAAACGTCATTTACTAATTTATATTGAAATATTTTTAATACATACATTGCATTGCTAATGCATAGAAACCATATATTTTCCTTGCTCAGGGTGGTGTAAGCTCTGAAGACAATAAATCTATATATACAGTTAGTACTGCTCTCTCTTGTACATAAATTTAGTAAAAAGCAGAGCTTCCAAAAATATATATTGCATATATAGAACTCCCTCTAGACAGAAAAGCAATATAGTAAAAACAAGTTCTTCTTTTTCACAGTCCTTTTATGAGAAGCTATATAACTTCTCTCATTCAATATATTCAAAACTGAGTCTTTCACTGTAAATCATCTGATGTGGTATGACCAATATAAGTTATATTATGCTGAGATTATAGTAAATGAAATGCAAACCATAAGATTATCTTTATTTTAATATTGCTTAGGTTTTGAGGGTCAAAATAAAAATCAGAACTTGAATCCCCAGCTTGACCATTTATATTGTGTAAACTATAATTTGTAAGCTTATAAACAGTGAAGGAAAAATATGGATCTAAAGAAAGTTTTTTAAAATACCCTGAAAGAAGAATATTCCACTTACATAGCAAATTTTCAATGTTTGTTTTGCTTTTCACGTGTTATAATTGATGCAAAATGTCCTCTGAATTCAAGCTGTCCAATTACCATTCTTTTCCCTGCCTTGCCCCAAATCAAACCTGTCGCAGTTTGGACAGGTGTTTACCAAGAAAGGTGGGAGCCTCCCTTGGAATGAGAAATGTGAACCCCTCTTCCCTCTGAATTAATAATATTTTGAAATTAAGGGGATCTCAGGCAAAGATAGGGAATAGGAATAACAGATCTTTACTAAGTATTTATATGAGTAAACAGGCAACAACTGTACCGGTGACACCAAACCAGACCCAGAGANAAGCAAGCTCCTTCCCCCGCCACAATCGCACCGTCCCCCTCCCAAAGCCGAGAGCAGCAGCCTGAGGGCGAGGCCGGGGCTCCGGAAGGCCGAGCCGGCGAGCGGGACCGGGCTGAGTCCCAGCCCCCACCAGCTCCACCCCCCGCGGGGTCTCTGTCCCTCCTGAGGAACCCCCAGACAGGGAGGGGCCGCACCCACATGCCCACCGGTCAATCCATTGTCCTCCTTAAGTACCGAAAATTAGTATTTCTAAAGAGGAAAAAATTTCTCTAAAAAAAGTCGACAAAACCCATAAAAAAATTCCAAACACAAAACATGGAGCAGAATTTTGATGAATTATGCTTTTCTACTCTATAAAATAAGACCTTTTATGTAGAATTCCTTCAACATTTTGTTTCTCCACTCAGCTCTTCCTTTTTCCTTTTTCTTTTATGGAAATACACTGAGAAATAGGTCAGTAATATACCACACAGTTTGTCACAGTTGTGTACATATAGTAGTTCATTATAAGTAATATCAGAGGTAGCCCATGGGCTGGCTTCTACATCTGCTGTGCTTCTGTAACTCCAAGCAGTAGAACAGGTTGCCCAGAGAGATTGTGCTGTCAGTCTCCATAGCTGGAGGTTTTCAAGACCTAATGGATAAAGCTCTGAGCAACCTGGTCTACTCTTATAGCTGACCATGCTTTGAGGAGAACATTGAACTAAAGACCTCCTAAGTCCCTTTCAGCCTTAATTATCACAATACAGTGATTTTGAGTGATGTTTAGAATTTCTGGGGTAAATTCACATGTACGCATAGTGCAGTGTACTGCAGTGTCATGCAGAAAAAATAGAGACACACGTCTTCAGAACACTGTACTGTGCCAAATGTGTGCCATAATGTGCCCTTTTTGAGTATATTGGAATTGGTTTTTTTTTTAAATCCAATGAGAAATGGATTCACAATTTCTGAATGCAGTTTATTATTTTAGTTGACCTTCTCAAAGAGATTTGGGACACTCAAAACATCACACTACCCATGAAAACCTGCTTTTCTTTCTTATGGAAGTAACACAGTAGCAGTGACTACTGCTGCAGTTGAAGGAGCTGCTCTAAACCCCTGAGGTGCAATCATATTTTGTTTAAGGTTCCAGTGTTTGATTTTTTGATTACAGGTTTGGTTTAAATTACTTTCAGTTTTATCTTAGTTACAATGCAAGTAATTTTGTATTTCACAGGAGTCTTCATTAAATAAATAACCATTTGCATTTACTCCTGCTTTGATATCTAAGGATTACAAGCTACTGTACCTGTTATTAACATTTGCCTATTCCACCATTTTTCAACTTCTTTTCTTCCATTCAAGTCCACTGAAGCAATGCCTTTGCCCACAATCCATCTCCATTCTTCATGCATAACTAAACAGGCTTTTTTTTTCTTTTTTTTTTTTTTACTACTGCTATGGATCACTTCTTTTGTTCCATTGTTTTCATTTAGCTTCTGACTGCGTTCTTAAAAGAATTAAAATTAACTATTCTGCTTTCTAACTCAAAACAGAACTTGTATTTATTTTGGATTATAGATGCAATTCAACAGTGCTGAAAAGACCTTAAGTAACCAAATTTTGTGGCCATTACAATTGTTGACAAAATTATCTTCTGAACTACCCAGCAGTATTCACAAAGGTTTCAGTGACTAAAACAAGTCAAGAAAAATCTGCTATCACATTATAAAGATGGAGAAACATCTGTCCTAAGAGTTTGGCCTCTAAATGCTGATTATTATTTTACTGAAAGCCATGACAGTCTAGAGTACAGTGATAGTGATAGGATCTGTCACATACTGTTTAAAGATTGCTTATGTTAAAATGAAAATCTCTTTTTGATAGCACCTTCTGTCTCAACTTGTGGGTTTTGGAGGGGTTTTGTTAGAATTTACAAGCAAAACAGGATTAAATATTACTTTAAGAGGATTAAATAAGATTTTCCATGAAGTCCTGGGCTGTTGAACTGTGTAGTATGGGTCACAGAATCATAGAAAGACTGAGATTGGAAAGATTATTAAAGATCATGTACTTCTAATCCTGTTGCCATGTGCAGAAACATCTTCCACTAAACCAGGGTGCTCAGGGCCCCATCCAACCTGACCTTGAACACTTCCAGGGATGGGGCATCCACAATTTTTCTGAGCAACCTGTTCCAGTGCCTCACCACTCTCAGAGTAAAGAATTTTTTTCCTGACTTCTAATCTAAATATCTCCTCTTTTAGTTTAAAATTGTTCCTGCTTATACCATTCCTATCCTATCTATCTGGGGAAAAATTCTCTATCCCTCTTTTTTATAAGCCATCTGTAAGTGCTGGAAGGCCACAATGACATCTACCCAGGGCCTTTTCTTCTCCAGTCTGGACGACTCTAATTCTCTCAAGCTTGTCTTCATAGGAGACTTGCTCCAATCCTCTGATCATCTTTGTGGCCTCCTCTGGACTCAGTCTAACAGGTCTATGCCTTTCTTGTGCTAAGGACCCACGACCTGGATGCAGATGTGGTCTCAGGGTAGAGAGGGGAATGCCACTTCCGGCTTTAACTCATCACTGAAGCAGTGCAGTAATCTGGTGATAAACTGCTTTTTGTTAGGGAAAAAAGGCAAAGACAGGCTACTGTTTACCCAGGAGAGATGCTTCATAAAATAAAGCTTCATAAAATACAGCTTCCATGAAATAAATATTTAATGTGAAAGGAACTTTTTAAAAAATTTGTGTAAAAGACTCTACACATTACTAAAATTTACAGTGACAACATTCATTTTAATATGTAAATTTGGAGTTGATAAAAGCTATATTTCAGATGTAGTATATCAGACAAACAATATTTTTTTATAGAAACCAGACTGTGGATACAGGAAAACACCAAAGCTTTCAAAGACCTGCATATTTCTAAAGCAAGCTTCTCAAGTCAGTGGAAATAGCTGCCACTGTGGAATTCTTGTTGACTTTATTGCTTGTATGTCCCAGTAAAGAGCTGATTGCCTCAACATAATTCAAACTAGCTAAAGGCAGTGTGTAACCTATTAAAAAGATACCCTGCATTTAACCAACTGGTTAGGGTGGTAGCCTAAATAAAATAAGTCTTAGCTTTCATTACATGACCCTATCTGTTTTATTTCTAATCAAGAACTGTTTGCTTTCTTACTTTACTTTCCCTATAGCACTGTGATTTCTAAATGGAAAATAACTATAGTATTTCAGGACTGCTTTTTTTTTCTTCCCTATCACTTTTTGTTTAAATGCATGTTATGGGCCCAATTTCAGCTGAATATTTGACACTGCTTGCAAAAATGAATTTACACATTATCAACATTATCACATTTACACATTATCAACACAGGTGTCCTGCAATTGCATTTGTAGATATACATTTTCTTCATTATAGTTTAAACTGATCTTGACTGCATCGTTAACTCCATATTTCAAGGAAAACATTCCATGAAACCTGACATGAAAAGAAGGATGAGATGTAGAGATTTTTTTCCATCTCAGTGAGTACTATCATTTTTGTCCTGGCTGAACTGGGACAGAGTTCATTTTCTTCTTAATATCTGCTGTAGTGCTGTAGTTTGGATTTAGCATGAGAATACTGTTGATAATGCACAACTCTTTTTGTGTTTGCTAAGTAATGCTGATCCTACATCAAGGACTTATTCAGTGTTTCATGCCTGTCACTGAGCAGGTGAGCAAAACACTGTGAGGGAGCATGGCCAGGAGATCTGCCCCAAACTGAATAAAGGGATATTTGATGATATATCATCGAATGTCATGTCTAGTATATAAACTGGGGAGCTGTGCAGAAGGGACCAGTGGTATTCGAGGATAGCCGGATCTCATCAGGAGGTGGTGAGAAATTTTATTGTCCATCACTTGTTTCTTTTGGGTTCTGTTGCTGTCTCTCTCTCCTTGTAATTAATATTATTTTAATAATATTATCAGCACATGATGATGATGATGATGATTAGTGCTACTATTGCCATTTTTATTATTATTATAATATTTTATTTGTATTATTAAATTGTCCTTATCTCAACCCCTGAGGTTTACCCTTTCTGATTCTTACCTCCACTGGGTAGATTGGAGTGAGTGATGAGCAGATGCATGGGTACTGACTTGCTGGCTGGGGTTAAACCATGACTGTTCTTTCATGACAATTCAATAATAATCCACTCTTCTCCTCGCAAGGTTTGACTGGTGCTAATTTGTTACCATAAATTCTACTGTGATCATGCATGAAATATCAGACTTCAAGCCCACCACGAAATCTAAGTTGATTGCATTTTTTTTCCGCTTTTTTTTTTTAATTTATATTATTTAGTTTTTATTACTGAAAATGATTATTCTTATAAAATGATGTCTGACAAACAATATCTGACTCATAATTTTATGGAGGCCTAAAAAAACCCTTGAATTTTATAGAAGAACCAAATGAACAAGAAATATGTGGTACCTTCTTCAATAAAAGCCTAAAGAATGAAAAGATGAATAGCCAAGTATTACATCTGGTCCTAAGAGCACAAAAGTCCTTTTCTTATTTGCTATTTAGATATTAACTAAGAAGTGCAAAAGTCACAGATGCTAAAGACAGTTTCATATGTCATCAATGACCACTTTGAAACCAGACCCATTTTCTTAATGATAAACACAAGTATCATGTGGGATATTTCAACGCTAATCTTTAAGAAATAATGAACTTAAAACATTGAAGGAGGGTCAGACAGATTCAAGAGTAGAGTAGGTTAAAACATCCTCTTCATTTAATTTCCTAACTGATCTTGGAAGGATAAACCAGAATTACGTGAAAAAGTTTTTTTCATCAGTGATGGAGAATGTAGGTAATAGAGTTGCCTGTACATTGGGTTTAATTTACTTAACATCCTGAAAATTTAGCCTAATAAATGAACGACAGGAAAGGAAACAGATCTCTGAAACAGCCTGAAGCCCATGCTCACAGAATCTCAAGAGCTGGAGCCTACACTGTGGTAATAGAAGTTGCATGAAGTCCCTGGGGACATTGATGGAGGACAGTTTATCTTCTGGCTTCCAATTAGTCCTAAACTCAAGCTCCACTCTACTGTCAAGACATTGACAGTTATACTTTTATTGATTTTAGAGTGAATGGTTTTTCGGTTATTTTTCTACCATGATCTACCCCCTCCCATCAATATAAATCCTTCATTTCAGCTACAACTTGATATTTTGCAAGAATTGTCACTTGGTTTTCCTGACTTCAAACAGTATGGCAATTAGCAGAATGGAGTAAAATTTCATATTAACAGTCAAACTTCAGCCAAGAGATGTAATAACTGTCCAGGTTCCAAAATCTGAATTTGATTAATTTGCTTCTTATATAATTACATTGTTACACATTGCTCAATTTGCTAATTGACTTCATAATTTGCCTGACATGCATATATGCATTAATCAGTAGTCTTGCTGCGCTTTGGTCATGGGTACACCTGCAATGTTTGGTAACATCCTGGTTATTTTGAACTGCAATTGTGTGTGCATATTTGTGTACATATGTATGTACATATGGCTTTCATCAAGGACAGATAATTCCTTTGAAAATTTGTTTTCACTAATGAGTTAGTACCAGCATAATATAACATTATTCAGCACTCTTCAGTACAAGAAAAGGCCCAGCAACTTCCCTGATTGTTGCCATATAACACTTTTATGACCACCTATAACACAAAGTATGTCCCAGAAAAACAGGAATATAAAATCATTGCTTTGCATTTTAGCTGTCTCCAGCTTTTAGACTGAAGCTTTCAAAATTTGAATCAGGCACTTAAATGCCATCTAAATCTCAATTTTTGTACATCTTACTCGCTCAAGCCTTAGTAAATTTGGTCTGACAATTGGTCAGTAGATTAGAACAGTCATAAAAATTCCTACAAATATTGTTGTAGGCAAGACACGAAGCAGAGAAGGAAAAAGCAGAAGACAGGAGCTGTAGTTAAAAACAAAGGGTTTTGAGAGACTGAGATCTCATGGCAAATAGTCCACAGGGAATGGATGAGTATGGAAACAAAGGGTGAAGGGGAACAAGACCTGAAAGAAGTCTCATAATAGAGGAGGATATTGGCAAAATGGCAGGGGAGACTGTTGCCTATACAGTGTTATGCTTTGTTTATCGAAAAAACTGAAGTACATGAAGATTGATGTTATATTTGAAGAAGTTGAATATTTGTATGAAAACTAGGTTCTGTCTATGCCTCTGCTACTGATTTTCACTGTATTTGAAAAATCACTCCAATAATACTTTCTAAAGGTGCATGTTCATTATAGTCAGAACATATTGCATCTCAGTAGCAGCAATATTGACAGTTTGCAGATGTAAATAAAATTGATTTGCTATGCTATGAATATATGAGGATCCATTAATGCAAATAATATGAAAAATAAGGTCAAAATTATTCAAACTAGAGATTTTTAATCTTAGTCCTTTGGTGTTTCTGCTCTTTCTCTCTAAAATGGTGACAGTGCCTATATGTGAAATTTAATTTATTAATGTTTATGAAACTGTAACACCTTCTCTGATAGTGTTGTAGAGACACTTCTAGGGAAATTAAGAATTCCTTCTCCAGACCAGGTTTTCAGTCTTATGGAGAAAATAAGGAAGAGGGCCAGTGGGAGGAGACCAGGTAGTGGACATTGAGGAGAATGTGAGTTATTGAACAGCATATCTGGGAAACACGCTGTGATATTCTGCAGAGAGGAGTCCTAAGGAAAACAGAGGTAATTAGATGATACATCACAAGACGTATCTACAACAGCACTGCATTAACTTTACAGCGAGGACCTTTAATCTAGTCAAAATTTTTCCATGCCTTGATTTTTCAATTAAGAATGGAATGGAATGGAATGGAATGGAATGGAATGGAATGGAATGGAATGGAATGGAATGGAGTGGAACAGAATAATTCCAGTTAGAAGGGATTACAGCAATCATCTGGTCCAACTGCCTGACCAAAAGTTGAAGTGTATTATTAAAGGCATTGTCCAAATGATTCTTAAACACTGACAGGATTTGCCATACTCTAGGAAGGCTGTTGTGCTGTTTGATCACTCTCTTGGTAAAGAAATACTTCCTAATGTCCAGCCTAAAATCCCCCTGTTGCAGCTTTGAACTCTTCCCAAGCATCCTATCCCATCCTAGTGGTTACCAGAGACAAGAAATCAGTACTTCTGTCTCCACTTCCCCTTCTCAGGAAGCTGTGGTGGGCAACGAGGTTGCCTTTCAGATTCCTTTTCTCCAAACTAGTTTAACTCAGAGTCCTCAGCTGCTCCTCACAGGACATGCCTTCCAGCCCTGTCGCCAGCTTTGTTGCCCTCCTCTGGATACATTCAAGTACCTTCATATCCTTCTTAAATTGTGAGGCTCAGAAATGCACACCATGCTCAAGGTGGTCCTGAACCAACGCTGGATACAGTGGGACAATCAACTGTTCTGACCAGCTGCTGATGCTGTGCTTGATGCACCACAGGAGGGGATTTGCCCTCCTGGCTGCCGAGGCACGCTACTGGCTCCTACTGAGCTGCTGCCAACCAGCAGCCTCAGAACCCTTTCTGCTGGGCTGTTCTCCAGACACTTTCCTCTCAATCTAGACTTTTTTCTGACCATACTCCATCCCAAGTGCAGAATTTAGCATTTGTTCTTGTTAAATTTTAGACCGTTGACAATTTCTCAATGACTCAATATATCTAGGTCCTTCTGCAAGGCATCTTGTCCCTCAAAAGAGTCAATAGCACCTCCCAGGTTAATATTGTCAACAGACTTGCTAGTGGTGCATTCACCTCCTTCATGCAGATAACACAACCCTTTCAGCCCTGTTCAGCCAGTTCTTCATATTAATACTATAAGAAAAACTATATGAGTAAACTCTTAACCTATATCTTATTAAATAATTTTTTTTCTTAATTCATACTGATTCATATTGATATTAAATTCATACTGATACTAAATGCTCATTCATTTATTGTTCTGTTTTTACTCTAATGCAAAAAAAGCATTAAGTAGCTAATTTCCTAAACTCAGCTTCCTCTGCTTTTGCCACAGATTACACTCAGTCCTGCAACAGTTCCTTTTGGGGAGGCAATGTGTGGCTGTCTTAAATATGTCTGGGTAGCAGCATTAGATTATCCTAGGGCTGACATTATATTTGGCAGATGATAGGTTGTTTAGGTCCATTTCAGAGCAGTTCCTGGTTCATTCCACACAGGTCACCTTCCAGCAGCCACCACCAAGACCCCGACAGGTATGACTACAGGACAGACAACAATATAAATGCGTTACTTTTTGAACAATACACCTAGGGAACTTAGAACTAAAGGAGATTATGAGAATCGTTCTTCTCACCTCACTGGCTCACTTTGTGATGTCTTTTCTGAGGAACTGGATTATTTCTATTTGACTGCCAACAGACATATTGGACAGTTTGTCCACACCTTCATAAAATATGGCAATTAAATGTCTGAACAAATTGTCTCTTTCACCAGGTTTTATTTCACTTCTTCCTATTACTGCTGTGTTTTTCTCAATTATGATTATTGGAAATTAAATTGAAAAGATAATGTTAAAAAGGGAAATAGTAAATTGTACATACAATAAACATCAGGGAAGTGAGCAGAGGCAATAAATTAAATATAAACAGACGATACAAGTAATCTGATGGCTCAATACGTATGACTGTACTTCTCTAAATATGTCAAATTCTGGAATGGAAAATCAATCATCTACAAAAATAGTACAGTATCAAATTTCTACAATTATGAGAAGGGTACTAGGCCATTTTTTCTGGAAAAACTGGTCCAGAATAAAGAAAATATCCTTTGTGCAAATTCAAGAAGGATATGCATTATTGGACAGGAAACAAGAACCAATAAACTAAGGTATAACCTGGTGAGTTCACAATGAAGAATTTATTCCTTGTTCCCACACAATATAGTATTTATAATTATATATAATATATATTCAAAGACTCAAAATAGAGTGCAGTTCTATGCAGCCACGTTCTGCAGTTTCTCCCAGACTGAGAATTCGAAGATTGTCACAGTCATTCTACTTTTGGTGTACAAAATTAATTTTTTTCACAAATTTTTACTTGGTGATTAATCTTCATGTAACTAATAAACCTTGAATCATTCATTAAAAATTAGTAAATTAGATCAAGCTCTCCCTCATACAGTTACTTAATTCCCTCTTTTTATTGGTGTTTTGATCTTATAAACAGGTATCTAGGGAATTTCAAGCTATGATTGTCTGTTTCATCAAAGACTAACAGTCCCAGTCATGTCTATGTCTATGACATGAGAAGGCACAAATTAAAGTATGATAAAGTTAACCATCTTGATTTTCAGTTTCAATGTCTTAAGTCATCAAATTGACCATCATGTTGAGATAAGACGAAAAGCAGTTTTTCTGCCAAGGCAGTTTGAGTAACAGCTGTGTTCAGATAAATTGACACTACATGAAGGAAAGAGTAATAACAAGAAAAAAACTAGAAGCACATGTTACAACAGTACTTAAACATTATTGGATTTTACTTTTTTTTAAGAACAGCAAGGACTGGGAGCACAGATCTCAGCACATGATCTCTTTTTTTCATAGCAAGGGCTATAACTAGTGCACTATAGAGTAAAAGTGACTTTTCCAAGTCCAATAAATCTTAAATTGTTTTCTGCAAAGAAACTGCCTTCAGCAGACTAACTTGATAATGCCACAATATCAGAGCAACTCAAGAGCACATTTTTAAGAGTTGAGAGATGTGAATGTTGATCCTTAAAAAGAAGAAAACAGTACCTTGGAATCTGTAGTATTAGACAGGTATGTTCATAGAGTGATTCTACTCCACTATGCTTTCTTGTTCTGTTTTGAATATTTATGTTGTTACTACTCCTAAATGTCAAAGTGGATCTTTCATTGAAAACAAAAATTTCCTGGCAACTTGTATTCTGTCTTATAACTATAGTCATAAGTGTGTCAAAAGTGTGTTGTTTCTAGATTTTTTTTATTTTTTTTTTTAAACATTGATACAGTTCAGTTTCTGTGGAGGCATACGATGGACTGGCCAAAGCATATCATATTATGAAATGCAAATCTATGGAAGCCATAGATTTAATAATTACTTGTGTGGTGTATTTGGGTAACTTCATATAGAGTAAGAACTAAAATATATTGTTTAAAATATCTACAAATTCATACAACATGAGGTTTTTAAATCCTATGTGTCAATATCATCCCCTTCTAAATAGACCTCTAAGGTATTGGGTTGCACTGAGTATCTGTGCTTCTTTTCCACTGCAATCACTAGAATGAAGACATGAACTCAACTGGGTAAGTACTGTGAAAGTGGCAAGTAATTAACAAATTGACAAATGAACAAATCGAGAAGCAAAACCTGAAAAATAAACCAACTGGCAAACTGGAAAACTGACAAATTGGCAAACAGCTTGGTAAGATGGAGGCATGCTTGACGTTTATTAGAGAGGGCAATTTAGGTAGTATAGGTTGGGAAATTTGATTCAAGGTCCTCTCTGGCACTGGGTAGTGGTTTTTCACTGAGATGCTATGAAGGAGAAAAGGAGTAAAGTGTAAGACTACTAATATGGGCTTAGATTGTAAAATCAAGTAGTGTGAGAATTAAATATAAGCTGAGAACTGGTAATCTTTGGACTACAAGATAATTTATCTTTACTGAATGTAGCATTTTGATGTTTAAGTGTCCCACATTTCAGAATGCAGTATCTAAATGGTAGACTGGATATCATGAGTAGCTCCTAGGTCAAGTAGGCAATGGCGTGTAGTAAAAGACTGCTTGATAGGAAGAGCTGGTCCACTTCCAATCATCCTTGGGCACAATCCTGAGCCCACATGGTGGACTTTGGAGACTATGAGATTCTCATCACCTCTTGTTTTAGCTTGCAAGTTTTGTGTTGTTTGATTATTTGTTCGTGTGGTGGGTTGACCTTGGCTAATGACCAGACACCAACCACCCACTCTCTCACTCCCCCCTCAACAGGGCAGAGAGAGAAAATGAGATGAATGACCTCATGGACTGTGATAAGGACAGGGAGATTGCTTACCAGTTACAGTCACTGGTAAAAAATGGCTTGACTGTTAGGAAATTAATCTAATTTGTTAAAAAAAATAAGAGTAGTGTAAGATGGTGAGAAATAAAGACAAAACTAAAACCACCTTACACAGATACAGACACACACTTTTCCCAGACTCGATTTTACTCCTTAATTCATGGCTCCTCTACCCTCATCCTCTTGCTCTAAGCAGTGTAAGGGCAATAGGGAATGGAGGTTTCAATCAGGTACTAGGAATTCCTCTGCTGCAACTGCTCCAGCATGAGTTCTTTCCATATGGTACTGTCCTTCAGAAACAGTCTGCTGTGGCATGGATCCCCTACAGGCCACAGTAGAAATCCAGAAAATCTCCTCTTGCATGGGCTCCTCTCCAAGAACTACAGCTCATGCTAAAATTCTGCTCCTGCATGGGCTCTCCATGGGCTACAGCTTCTCTCAGGGCATCTCCACTTGGTGTGGCATGCCTTTCTCCACAGATTGCAGTGTGAATTATTCTGCTCCAGCATCGGCCTCAATGCAAGTGGCCAAGCTATGTTGCCATGGTCTTCTCCAAAGGCTGCAGGGGCACCTCTACCTGGAGCATTTTCTCCTTCTCCTTCTTCACCTGCTATAGGTAGGAATGTAGCACAGGAATCCCAAGGCAAGTGTTTGTTTGCTCCAGGTACTCTATCACACCATAGGCTGTGGGGTTTAATGACATTATTATCCTGGCTCTACAAGCTTCAAAAACTGTATGTTCCCATAAGCAAACTGAAAAATCTTTCTTGAATAAAATGTTCTTTCTAAGGGAAAGATTATCTGCAGTTAATACAGATGACCAGGTCTTTTAATTAAAGACAAAGATTGTTTGAATATTGGCCAAAATTACCTACAATTATAATTTCATGTATTACTTTTTCCTATTTTAAAAAAAGCCCTTGATTTTATTTATGCATTGTCTGAAAAAAAGTAATCATGAAATTTTAACAAAAAAAGAGAATTAAAATATGAAATATGCTGAAAAAAGTCACCAGAAGCTACGTCATAAATAAGGAATGGTAGATATTCAGAAGAAGAAAGTACACATAAAAGTTATCCTTTCTCTGTCACAACCTTCTTAGAACAGTAAACCAAAAAAAAAGAGAAACCCATCAGAAGCAGGTCTTATTTATTTGGAAACAAAAAACTTTTATTTGTTCTTGAAATAAGGGAAGAGACTGTTGTTATCACCTCCTGCTACTGTCACAGTGGCACAAAAGTAAGCAAAAGGAAGAACTGTGTAACTCAACATGTAAGGTGCCCTCCAGGGCAGTCCTGGGAGGTACAGCAGATCTGGCCTCACACTTACTAATGTCTGATCTGTGTTTGGGTTGTAATAGTTTCTGCAAAGAACACACTGAAAATCATGTGGCAAAACTGAGAAATATTATAAAATAGAAAACATAAAAAGAAAAAAAACCCTGATATTAAAAAAAATTCTGAAAACACAATTCCTAAACATTACTTCCAGTTTTATGGTTTTTCATACCTTTGTAAAAATTCTCTACAAACTAGATGGAAATGGGGATACCTACTGTCATATACAGTAATAAAATACTTTCAGGGGTCATTCTCCTGCTCTTAACCCTTTCTGTTGAAAGCATTAGGAGAATAAGACTCCTCCAAAAGCAGAGGCAAAAGTACTGAATGAAGAGCTGTTTTAGCTTGCTGGTAAGAAAACCTGAACATAATGGATAAATCCAGTTGACAGAGCAAGGCAAGCTCTGTGAATGCCTTTCCTTCATTGCCTCAGCAATCTAGGTCCCAAGGGCACTAATGGGCTTTATTTGTACTGAGGAGTCATTCCTGGGAACCCCACACCCACAGGCCCAGGACCCCATTTCATCTGGGTCTGTGAGTCCATCCGGGAGATAGACTATGGACTTACCATGCACTGCAGCAGGGCCTGAACCTCTGCCCTGCTGGTCCTGACCCTACAGCTGAGCCTGGCTGTCCTGGTGCTGTGTCTGACACTGGGCACCCTATCTGGTGCTATCCTGACTCCCACCCAGGGGAGGAGGCTTCACCCCGAATCCTGTGTTCACTTTTGGGTCCTGCACTACAAGAAAGATGTTGAGGTACTGGAGCATGTCCAGAGAACACAGCAAAGCTGGTGAAGGATCTGGAGCACAAGACCTGCTGAGGAGCAGCTGAGGGAGCTGTTGGGCCATGCTGCCTAACAGGCTATGTGCCTGAGGCTACTGTGCTGTGTCTAAACTAAAGAAACCTTAAATGCTTCTCTGCTTCACAATAAGTATGTATTGTGTCATGACCTTTGCATGCATCATCCTTTCCCCAGCATAGAAACATGGCAAAAAGTGAAAACAGAAGTCGAAAAGACATAAGATGAATTTCAACTATTTTCCATTTTGGTACCTGTCTTTCAATAACAGCATGGTAAGTAACAAAGAGCAGATACCTGGCTTATCTGGGTCAACAAAATTATGTTAGATGTTAAATTATCTGAAAGTTCTACACAATAAAATGGTAGAGACGTACTCTATTTAATAGTAAATAGTTGCCATCAATACTGTTCTAAAGGTATGGCTATAACATATAAACCTGGTGAGAGCTAGAGAATCTCACCTATAAAACAGTATGGGAGAAGACTATTTCAGGTTTACTTTAGTGAGTTCTGTCCATATCAACTATGAACTCTACCTTGGCATTGCTATCCAATCTCTGTCTTCAAAAGCACACATATTGGAAATAAATTTAGACTAGAATAAAATATACTGTCTTCTTGTCAAGCACTTTATCTCCCATTAAGAAAGTAACATAACTGTGAAATATAAATGTTCAGCTACCTCAAAAAGTATGACAGTTGAGACAGGGAGAGAAAAGGTATGATTATTGTTTCATTATTGCACAACAGAGTTCTGAAAACTGAGATTTAATCTCTGTATAGGTGTCTCATTTTAATATTTGAGTATTTTAGGATCATACTTGTTGACAATAAATATATATATATGTATATAATATGGATAAATAAGTGTGTCCTGAGAGCCACAATCTTCTTTTAATCGCTTCAACAGGTATTCAGATTAATTATTTTAAAGTAAATGAAATAATTTTAGTTATTCCTTGTCTAATTGAAGTATCATTCTTCCCTAAGAAACAAGGCATAGGTTAAGAAAAACTATTATATGAAAAAAGGGCATTTTAATCTTAAAGCTACCTAGAAAATAAGCTGCTATAAACATTTATCATAGCATTGTCATAACACAAACTGCAACCATATTGAAAAATTAACAACCAGCTTATACACTTATTGGAATAGAGATATCCCCCTTTCCTGTTTTTTCAAAATCATTTCACTCAGAAGGGAAAAAACATCAAATTCAGTGAGCTAACAGCAGTGAAAACAAGATTATGTTGACTCAATAGTAACCTGCATTTTGTTTTGGTACAGAATCTTCATACTTATTTCACTCCCCATCAACTTTATAAACATATCTGCAAGAAGCGAAATCACTGGATTTTTTCCTTCACTTCAGCAGGAAAAAGATGTCTTTGGTTGCAGTTATATCAAGAATTAAGAACACTTTACCTTTCAGCCAAATAGTTTCTCTGGGAGATGCCCTAATTAAGCAAATACTCCAATGAACTGGAGCATTTAAATGGAGATGGAAGTACTTCATCCTTCGTAGAGTATAAGAGTAACAGATGCAATACAGAATAATGTCAAAGAAACTGTTTGGGTTTCTAGATGAATACAATAAGTTTATTATCTTATTCAATTATCTTTGAATAGTTAATTGGTTCAGAAGTGAATATGCATTCCTGAGAGAAAATTGCATGCTTTCCAGTGTTTGCTTGATGGTAGGGCCATGCTATTTGCCCTCTCTTCTGTTTTGTGTTAACTGCAAAGCAGTTATTGATGATTTTTTTTAAACTACCATTGTAAGAACTGTAATGAATTGCTCTTTTGCAAGGTCATATATCAACTCAAAGATCTCCAGGTATAAAGACTGTTTAAATCTATCATTAACGTTCTAGGTTGCCTAAGAATCATGCCCTCTGTGCATTTTTACCCTCTGTCCTTTAACTTATTTGCTTTCATTATTGCCAAAAACCATAGGAAAACACATTTTGAAAAATCAGCCTTGATAACTCCTGCTGATAAAAAAAGATGAACAGGTCACAGAAGAAAAGCATGTGGAAACCTCAATTTGCATTATCGACTGCCACTATCTCAGAAGATTCACTTCAAAGGCACCAATAGCTTTTTTCCTGATAATAGTATGTAAATGAGGAGAGTATTGAGGTTATGCACTGGTTTCACACAGTCAGGTGTCATTTTACTGGATCTCAGGAAGAATATACAGGTACAAGTTGTCCTTTTTATCTATATACAGTCCTTGAGGATAAATAATTAAAGTGACTTTAGAGCTTACCTATGGCTACTATTGTACCTACAAGATTTTCCTTGTGATAGGCTTCATCAAGAGGAAGAGTGCTAGATTTTATTATCACTTTCTTCTAGAGCATCTCTAGAAGATTAAAGATTTAAGAAATAAACAAAACCAAACAAGAAAGACTTTCAAAACTCTATCAGAAAGGGGAAATAAAAGTACTTTGAGAAATAACCTGTTTTCTTGCTTCAGTGGTCACTCAAGGAAGAAACTATAGAAAAATCATAGAATAAAGCCTTTCTATTTTCCCACATTACTGTTGACTACTCTGAAAGAAAAAGGATGTTAAGATGAAAGAGGATGTGGAGGGAAGCAAACAGAACAAGCAGAATTATTTTAAGGATGAAGGTAAGGAAGTGTGGACTGCTAGGTTTCTGGTTTGAATGAGTAGCAAACTGTCATTCATATTGGCAGAACCTGATAGTTATGTTTGTTCCATCCCTGGTGGCCTATGTACAGTAGCCTCTTTGCTAATGAAAAAATTTTCTCTCTTTTGTCTCTCTTAAAACAATATGATTCACATGTTTTCTCATGGCTGTGAATGGTGGATGAAAGAAGAGAGAAAAGTGATGCGAGTGTAACAGAAGAAAAGGATTTTGGAATTGCTGCAAACTTCCTGGCTCTTGAGACTGTAGAACTAAATACTGTAACTGGACACTGTCTGGCCACAAGCATATGATTAGAAAATACCATCTCCATACATTAGGAGTCAAAGCCCTGTGTGTTTCTGGCTCTTACATATCCTGTCAGTTCACACCTCGCATGCTTCAGTCCTAAAATGTCAGAACATAGCCTAGAAGCCAAGCTCTTCGTGCCAGCCTGATATGCCAGCCCATAGTAGCTGGCATGCAGTGGTTGTAGTCCAGTAGGCCATCTTCTAGTTCTTTTTACTCTGAAAGAAATCCTACTAATATCTTTTGAAGTTGTTTCTTGCTGTGAACCTGATAAGGGAAGTTGATTGGGAAATTTACTTCAAAAAATGCACCTAAATCATTAAATCCTAACACGTTAAAAAGTGAAACTAGAAAATATAGTTAGTATTCTAAATTATACTGCCTTAAAATGAGTACTTCTCAGAATGGAGTACTGAACAACTGCAGAGCTGTCTGCGTATCATCATGTAGTGAGTGGGGGTAGGATTAATTCCATCTGAGCTTCCTATACCTATATATATAAAAATACATTTTCTCTTTGAACATTTAGATCCTGCTTGAATTGTCATCATCTGGCCCAGTGAAAAATGTCTATTAGGAGAGCTGTGTATTTATGTTTAATAGTTGATATAGCCTGGTCCCCAGTTGCAGAATGATGTGAAACAAATACTGCTTCCTGAGACACCCAAAAAAGGGATTGATTGCAAACTTCTCAGTTAACCTGCAACAACATTTGATTTCAATTCATGAACAGATGCTGTGTACTATTCCCCTCAAATTAACCTCTGTTATCACATATAGCACCAGCTAAATTTACAGAAGTCTATTCCACTATTTAATTAATTTTTATTACAAAATTAGAATGACTCTTATCACTAGCAATAGCAAAGACCTACAGTGTTTCTTTACTTGGTCCAGTGACTTAACTAGCTTTGAGGGGAACTGCTACTTGAGTCCCAGGGGGCTCAGATTTCCAAGGACAAATCATCCCTCCTTCTGTGATTTAGAGAACTTTATGGCATCTCTAAATTACCTGGCTTTATTTTTAACCCAGTTGATTCAGTTAAATGTAGAAGATAGAGCATTTTGTCTCCCAGAAGGCTTTTTTGGCACATGATCCTTTTATTTAAGTATTTCATTTAGTAGATTCTTCAGACCCTAACTGGGCTTGTCATTCACTTTTTCAAGAGTGACACAGCAGTTGATACATAATATAACAGGGAAAGTACTTACTTTGCATATATATGATAAGGCTAACAGGCAGTTGTGTGACATGACACTTTTGGCAGAAGGACCATATTCCTGTTTACCCTTTCCCTCACTATCACCCTTGTCAATTCATTACTTTTTATATTGCATTTGCTTTAGGGTAAAAACCAAAACGGTACAAAACACAAACATCCCTGCCCCCTATCGAACTGTAACAAAATTATTTTTTTGCCTGTCTAAATTTTCCACAGACTGCTGTCTGAAAAACAATTTAAAGAAGTTTTCTGTGCATTTTTTCCTACTCTGTCTCCAAATCAAGCAAGTTGGAATTTCTGCTGTGATTTATGCACTGTGATTCACTTCTGAAAAAAACAAACAACTGTAGTATAAACTAAATAAAAACTCACTATCAGTACAAAGTATATTCAATAAAAAGAGGATTTTTAGAACTAGAAATAAAAAAGAAGATAAAGTTTATAGAAACTGGATGTGGAAATAAAAGGGTCAAGTACCATGTGTATAAGGTTGATAAAGTCTCATCAATTTATAAATATGAATATGTATAATAACAATGATATAGTATATGACTTCATTAAAATCTGTTGATGTGCTTAAATGAAAATACCACCTATACTTATGAGTATATAAATAAATATAAATTTACTTTTCAAAAGATACTCCTATTTATATTAGCAGAGTAAAAATAACTGCTGAATGTTAGATGTTGTGAGCTCTCCAATTGTTAAACTTTTAATGAAATTAAACAATGATCATTCCATAAGATTTCTTGTAGTCACTTATCTTTTGAGAAATAAAGTGCCATTAATTGCATTTATATGCTTTCAGTGAAGTACATTTGGTACTTTTAAATGATGGTTTGCCAGCCAATTTACATTATAATGAATAAAATTCCAAGGATCTTACATATAGTGGTGAACTAATGTGGCCAATATACAAATATACATATGGTCTGAGGCATTGCATAATTACACAGTAAGAGACACTCAGTGAATTTAAAAAAAATTAAATAGATTAAAATTCTAGGAAATGAAATGTCAGTTGGTGTATTCCACACCACAAAAGTTTTACTTTTATTTGGCTTTATTTGACTATTTAAACTGGGGAGGAGTCACCACATGACAAAATAACAAGCACTTTGAAAAATGGGCAAACATTTTCAGTTAGTTGCATAATGCCATAGATTGTTCTTCGTTACATAATTTTGTTATATAACTTGTAACACAAGTTTTGTGATAAACTTAACATCTAAATCAATGATGCAAAAGTATGCTTATAATACCCAAAATGGTGGAGCTTCAAGGTTGCTCTATCAGCTGCTGCTACATTAAAAATGGATGGTGTCATAAACTGTCAGATGTCTTAGATAATATTTGCTATCTAAAGGAAGACACTGTTTAAACACCAATTGCCTATGAAGAAAAGCAATGCTGTGTTGCTAAATGTCTGAATCCCATATTTGCTATGAACAGATGTTAACAGGAACAGTCATTATATTAAACTGCATTAATTAAATATTTACAGAACAACCTTAGTAGATGAATTTATTAAAACAGCATGGGGGCTGATTAGCAATTAGTAGATTGATGCATTCATGATTATTTGCATGTGACAGCAAACAATCAGAGAGTAGAGAGAATATTTTCCATGCTATAATCCATGTTATCCTTTCCTACCATATGAATGAGGAAATTTCTCACTGGATTAACAGAGTTAATGACTCCCTTAAATTGTTCACAAATTTCTATTAATTCTTACGGCATTCTGTTACCACCAATCCTGTTAACCACTTTCTCAACTAACAAAAGAACTCCAACTCGTAATGCAGTTACATGTAACAGTCCTAGATGATATGCTGGTAACAAATGAAAACAATATTTTGAAGAGCTTTTTTCCATCTACAAAGCAGGTAGAAGTTAGCTAAAGCAAACTAATATTCTTTTATTACAGAAAGACATCATTCCCTTAGTCTAAGAAAATTAGCATATCCACACAGTTCTTTTTCTTTTTAATAACTTTAACCTTTCACCGTAAGGTTGAGAAGTTCCTGAATGGTGCTGACTGTGATTCTAATCAAAATAATTGAATATCAGCTGTTGCATTGATTTAAAGGAGGTAGGTAGTATTAGCTCATTATTCCTTTGACATAGACTGTTTCTTTCATTTATAATGTCTCTGGAAGGTGAATAATTATCTACTGTTATTTTAAATTTATCTTTATGACTTCCAAATGTAATAGAATAAATTATTACAGTTAGGTTATAGAAATGTACAGTATAAGCCTGTGATTATATTTTTTTAAAAAAACCCTTTTAAATATCCTTCTTTATTGCTATATCCATGCACATGCACAGTTAAGCTCACATCTTCACTGTCTTCCATAAGTGCCTGTTCAATGGCAAGCAAAACAGTCAACACCTACTGGCAATCTGCACCCAAAAGTGCCAATCTCCAGCCTAGTGCTGTCTAGTACAGTCTTCCTATGGGGGCTGATAAAGTCAAAAGAAAGATTGATGTGTGTCATGCCAGCAAGGCCCCTCCAGCCACTCACTCACTCACTCCTCCTGGTGCAATGGGGGAAGGGGGGGTGAATTAGAAGGGTAATAGTGAAAAAAACTTTTCTGTTGAGATAAAACCCGTTTAATAGGGAAAGCAAAAGCTTTGCACATAAGCAAAGCAAAACTAGGAATTAACTCTTTATTTTCTATGGGCAGGCAGATGTTCAGCTGTCCTCAGGAAAGCAGGGCTCCGTTATACGTCATGGTTACTTGGGAAGACAAACATCTCCACTCCAAATATTGGCTCTTTCCTTCTTCTTCCTCCAGCTTTATAGGCTGAGTGTGATGCCACACGCTCTGGAATATCACATGGGTCAGTAGTGGTCAGCTGTCCCAGCTGTGCCCCTTCCCAACTCCTTTTGCAGCCCCAGTCTCCTCACTAATGGGGTGCGGTAAGAAGCAGAAAAGGCCTTGACCCTGTGTAAGCCCTGCTCAGCAGGAAAGGAAACATCTCTATGGTCAACACTTGGCAGCACAAATCCAAAACACAGCCCCATACCAGCTACAATGAGGAAATTTAAATTGTACCCCAGCCAAATGAGTAGAGTGCTGAAAAGCATTTGATAGAAAGAAACTTCTCATTTAATTTCTTCTTGCAGAACTTTAGCTAGAGCACACTAAAACATCCAGTGAACTGAAATACTGTGTCACAAACTGGGCATAGCTAAGGGACTTGCTAAAGTCTTGTGCTTTTGCTACAAACTAAATTGTTGTTGTAGTCAAAGTGTTACTAGTACAAACAAAGCACTGTGGAGAAGCTCCTTTCCTATACCCTATTAATTATTATTTATAACAGCTACTTCAGGAGGATTTATGAGAGTCAGGAATAACCAAATGTTTTGCAGTACCCTATGCAGTGTGATAACAGTAGAGCTGGGAGACCATCATTACATGCCAAGGCCTTGAATAAACCCTTCTTAATTTGAATAGATATTCTGATTTGTTAAATTTTTTTCTTATTTTTTCAACTCCTTAAATATGATGAGACAAATTGTCAGTTTCTGACAATTCTCTTGAGGTAGCTATTCTATGAAAATGAACAAGTCAGAAGGTTAGCCATGAAAAGGTCTTTAAATATCATATTTAATATTTTTGTGTGTGTGTGTGTGTGTGTGTCTTCTTCTGGAAGTGATGATATCATAAAGGTTAATAAAGTATTTAATACTTACACTGGATGATCCTAAGATTTAGACGATGACCGCTGGCCGGAATCAAAACACTGTCGTAAGTTACAAGGACTTCAAAGTCTCGTTTGAGATACAGGAATTCTGAAGAGTCAGCACCTAAAAACTGGTACACCACATTTCACAAGAATGAGGTTAAAAGCAATTTCTAATTTATTTACAGATATCTACTTCAGGCTACAGGGCATATTCAGCTACTCTGGATCTGCAAGCAAGGCAGCCTTTCAAGAAGAGAAGAATCCAATGTTTTCTGATAAAATAAAGTCAAAGGAAGTTTTCTGCTTGTATAATAACATTTTTTATACACACATTTAGACAGAAGCCATTTCACTTCAGGCTCTGCCCTGCTAAAGTAAATGCAAATCCGTTTCTCAACCCCCGACAGTACCTGCCTGCCTGCACTGGCATTTCCCTTATCCATGTCCTGTCCAATTAGAAAAGAGTTCAATATATGCTGCTTTGCAGAGCAAGTTCAAGACTGAACCTGCGTCACTAGCAATGCCACTTGGCCACTTTGGGAAGACAGAGACCTGGCTTCTATGCTCCAATGTCTTAACATTAACTAACTGGGAAAGGACTTGATTAAATCTATATTATGCTTGAATTACAGAATAGATGCAGTTTAATGAAGTGAATATTAGAGATAAATTTTGCTTAGCTCTTTGAATGGCAGACCTATGCAGAAAATTCTTTAAACTTAATGTGGTATATTTTTCTGTGAATCTTTACAGCAGAGCTTTTGTTCTCCTACGTCAGAGCCATGCATTTCATTTCCATCTCTGTCTGAAATAATCTTCTGAAAGTACTTACTTAATCTCTGAGATTAGATTCATACTTTTAACAGGTCACAGAGGAACTATGAAAATTGCAGGCATAATAAAAACATTGCAAAATTTCCAGTGGTGGAGCTCTTGGTCTTCCTAATTAAAGGCTTCCATGTCTTTATGCTTCTAGAAATTTTGAAGTCCACTAGACTAATGAATATTACATGAAAAAAATAAAAGAAATTTGCTTCAGTCTGGTTTTGCTTATCAATAATTCTGTGAAGGCTGGAATTCTTTGTCTTTCTGTGAAATTGTCTGTCATAGTGAAAGAAATTAAAGTAAGTTTGTAATTCAGCACCAGTAAATACAGATATGTAATTTTAGCAGTTCCAAGTAGCAGTGCAAACTTATTTAAGCCTACACAGGATTAGTAACTATTCTCCACAGGAAACATTTTCTCACAGATACATACCAAGGAAACAGATAAGAAGTGACATGATTTAATTTTAAATTATTATTTTAAAAAATCATTGAATACATAGGCTGATCTAGTGAGTATTGATGTGGTTCCCTCACCAGAGAAAAAGAATATAATTTGATCTGGTAAGTGTTCAGTAATGATAATTTTAAGGTTCTTTAAATGAACAATTGTGCAGATTTTTAGATAAACAACTGATTTTCAAAATTCTCATTTTCAGTGGACAAGTAATATAGTTACTTTCTTACATAAAACTTAAAATTATTAATACCGTAGAACAATATATGTAGCTCCTAATTATGAATATGATCCAACACAGTACAATTGAGCTTCACTTTTCATTTTATTATCCATTTTTAAGAAGGTAATTTAACTTTGTTCTGCTTTATACTGATTCTACTTAGGCAAACCTCTGATTCACTTAAGTAAGATTTTTGCTAAAGAGCTCTCTTATCAATTGGCAGAAAGATGTAAACAAAGTTTGCAAATCTTTGTGGTTTGGGAACTTTTCAATGGGGCTTGTTGAGCTACAGGTTTTGAGGCTTGTTTTGTTTTGTTGCGGTGTTTGTTTGGGTTTTTCTTAAGTCATTAATATACAATAGCATGTAAGTGATCTGGCAGTCCAGAAGGTCAGGCAATCAGTCGTGCTGTGGGATACATGTTCAGAGAATTTCTTTTGATGTTATAGCTTCTCATCTTGAATTGACACTGTAACACTTCACCATCAGTGTCAAAATCTGTGTCTGTAGAAACCACACCATTGTGTGGTTTAGCAAGCCATTAGCAAGCACATACTCAAAGTGTGTAAACCTACTCATAGGTTGAAATGTAAAATTCTGCAGAAATTAAAAAAAAAATCTGTCAGCGCTTAGGAATCCACCCTATTTTTCACTATTAAACTAACGTATAGTTGTGGAAAACATTGGAATAAAATCACTGTAAACTTCAGGTATATTCTGCAAGAGATTTTGGTAGGGTAAAAATATCGCTTATCTCATAAAGCCCATTTTCAGAAGCATGCACCAAACCCCAACGTGAAAGAATCTGTTAAGTGGTACTTTGGTACTGTCAGGCGTGTTTTCCTCCATTACACAAGTCTTTTTTCAGTACAAAACAGTCTAACTATGAGCAGCCTGAGATAAATGTTTGTTGCAGGTGCATAAGCCATCTGTGATGCACTCATCTCATTCAAGAACAGTAGCTATTACCAAGTTCCACAGCCTGTGAAATATATAATATAAAAGGGCCACTAATGCTGGGGAAGCTTCTAGGAATTTACCAGCTGATATATTAAATATTCTGTTGGAATAAATTTATAACCCATTCAGGAAAACCGTAGAAACAAAGGAAAGCCAAGATTTAAAAGAGTAGAAAGCTGAAGTGGATACAGTAATATTGATCTAGAGGTACTTTCAGCATGTTAAAACAGCTACTGGTGCTTATCTGAGATATCACTACATTTGCACAGCTGCACATTGAGGTCTGGAATCTTATGACATCAAAATTCATGATGTGAAAGATTTCTGTTAATGTAATAATTAACTGCAGTTATATGCTAATTCCCATGTTGAATGCATCTGAGATGTAATGAATACATAAAATAACTTCTTGGTTTTATTGCTTCTGCCAGTAAGACAGTGGCCATCTGAAATAAGAGTACAAATTAGAAGCAGGGCAGCTCAAATGTAAAAGCTGAACATCTATTTTTACTAATGAAATGTAGCAGAATTCTAAACATGGCAGGGAATGTGTCGAAATCTGAAAAGCTCAGATGTTTCACAGTGCAAAACCTGTATCTTCTAAAATTATAATTAATTTCAGCCTATGCCATCAAATGGAAACTGCAAACTACTCTCAGAGTAAACTCACCAGGAAAATGTAGGTACCTCAAGAAAGAACCAAGCTGCCAAGAAAAACTTCCCCTTCCCAGAATTAAATTTTAAAAGAAAATACGACTGTTTATATATACACCAGCATGTATATTTGATTGCCCAGCATTACATTAATTTTGAAAGATTGCAAAAGTTTATGCATTCCTTCAAAAATGTTTTCAATAGTATCTTTTTAAAATGTAGAAGAATATCTACATTGTCAATCATTCACCATACAATGATTTTGGTGGAAATTGTTTGTAGAAATCTTAGTGCTCTACCTTTTCTTTAAGCCACTGTTCCCAGTGCAGCAATCACGACTTAGCTAATGATTGATTTCAGGTGTACAAAAGAACAAAGTGAAGGATTTAAGCAAAACTTGTGAACATTACTGGTGGTAATTTTAATTATTTATATTTTTGAAATACACAAATTTTTCACTTTATAAATTGGAGAAAAATTAGATGTTTAGATGTCAGAGTTTCTTTCACTTATAAATGAAATCTATACACCATTATCTGAAGATATTTGTTTGAAAATTCAGCATTAATTTTCCAGACATAAGCCAATTGTTTTAATGCTCTTACATCAAACATATTCAGTTTTGTTGATCAAGAGATGTCCAGCTTCAATAGCTGCTGTTCAATATGTTCTTAATTATTGCCACATTGAAAACTAATCCAAAGTCCTTATAACATATGCACATACATATATATGTATAATCTGTCTTTTCCTCAGCTACAGAAAAGAAACATTTATTGAATGATATTATTGTATTCAATTGCCTATTTATATCTGGTAATTAGCCATTCTAATGATTTATTTAAAAGACTCACCATCCTCTCTTACTCTGCTGGCCATTCAGTTGTCCACATTTTTTTCCTTATGAGCTTTCTGAAATTTTTATGTAATAGCTTATACTAAGTATTGCCATTTTTCTCTTTATTGAAGTTTATTGGATTTTTTTTCTCTTTGCCTTTTGGAAAAAGCTGATTTGCACCAGAAAAGAAAATTAAGATTTCTGGGAATCTAATAATTTAAGCAACTCCCAAATATTAATTGTACTGGTAATTTTTATCTTCTTTCTCAGTGTGACTGGCTTATAATTTTATGTTTTCCACTTTGTGAAACTGTCACTGCATCCTAGAGCATAAAGCAAATGAACTGGCACGTTTTCTGCAGTGTATAAAACAGGCATTTCAGGCTCTTTGCAAATGTAGACAAGTTACAGCCACTTGGAACTACTCAACAACTAACTTATAGTTCTGTGATCTGCTTCCCTATGTTTCTTGGAATGTAGTTTGAGGTAAAATTCAAGTCACAGAATGCGGATCATTGATTCTCTTTAGATGAAGTAATTGTTTGATGTAAGCATTTACAAATTGCAAAGAAGAGCTTTGAACCAGTAACCCCAGGCTTTTCCCACAGACTGAAGTTCCTCGTGGATTTTTTACTGTGTTTTGAGTGTTTAATGAGCACATCTCTTTCCTAATGGGATGCTGTGGTCTTTAGCATACACCTTCTTTATCATAGCTTGAGTTTTATCCAGTAGAGTACAATCTGTGAGTATCCAAGAATGTTTGGAACTGAGCTTTTGTTGAGGTGAAGATATACTAAACTAGACTAGACTAGACCAGACCAGAATAATTAAGGTTGGTGAAGACCTCTAAGATCATCAAGTCCAACTTAATAAAGGAAGACCTTCCATGTGTTTTGTATCTCATTTTGTTGCTTTAAGCTTTCCTAAGTGATTTTTAGTTTGTGATTTTGATATGCTAATCATAGGATTTTATCTACTACTTTTCAGTAATATCAACACAATTGAATTTATGTTCATAAATGAGCAATATATGAGCTCAAATTCTCGCTGTTTAGAAGCCAGTCTCTTGGCAGACATATATATGAGATGAAATATTGTATTATTTTCATGTGTAATACTGCCGTAGTGAAATTCTTCTTGACATTGTTATTCAGTGTTAAATGAGTTATTATTTTTTCTCTTTTATGTTTAGTTTAATCCATGTTGACTCAGTCAACTTGGTGGTCATCTTGAAGGTTTTCCCTTTTTCACTTTGATAAAGCTTATTCAAATTTATATGCTACTCTCTTAAAATAAAATATGGGTAATTTACCAAATTTCTCTCTTATTCTATTCACTGATAGATGTTTGCTATCCAAATTTTCAGGGCATGAAGATTTCAGGACACAGTAATTCCTTGCTAAGAGGAAAACTCATTCATTAATCTCAATAAGTTTCAATTTCTTTTGATTACATGTGTAGAGAAGTCCTTACTGCACTTTCACACATTCCTTCATTGTATCACAAGGAGTTAAAGACAAGATGAAGCTGGTTTAACACAAAAGCAGAACATCATTAGGGGTTCCATGGTCAGCTCCAGATTTTAAATAACAGAAATGTAAGATGCATTTATGCTCTGTTCCTTGATCAAAATTTCAATTTAGAGCAGTTTAGAGCAGAGTTGCCAGCAAAGATGAAGACATTTATTATCTGTTTGGGGATCACTTAGGTTTTACTGAAGCAATCTCAGTGATATTCATTGCCTAGTCTGTAACTACCATCAACTTTATTGTTTATATGTATAGGTTGAATGTGAATCAATGTAATCACCCTAGTTATTACTGAAATCCAGGGTACATTCTTCTCAAGACATTGCTTTTCATCTTTGGATCAATATTGAGTTCTATAGGACCTAACCCAGGAAGATGCATGACCCCCCATACTAATCTGTGGGATCATGACAGTGACTCTGACAAGACATATCTTTACAGATCTTTCTGAGTGAGAAACAGCTTTCAACAATTATGGTGCTTCGGTGAAATTCTTCCATTTAAAAGGAAGAGATCACTTGTCACTTCCTGTTCTATTTATGCTGCATTTATTTCTAATATCTCAAAACTGAGAAAAGCAGAGATTTGGGTTTATAGCTATATGGGGTTTTTCTCACTTTTTCTTTCTGTTCCCCACTCCCTCCCTCCACCCCAGAGTTTTACCCCCATACTTCCTGAGAAGTTAGGAAACTGAAATATCTGTTCAAGATCTCCTTGTAGATAAAGCTCCTTTGTTAACTTTGATATCAAAAGATAAAAATCTTAAGTCCTACCTGTATATGAACTCAGGCACCTTATCTCAAACTGCAAAATGAAAACTCTGTTCCAGGTTCTAAGGCTGCATGAGACTAATCTTTTGTAAGCATTGCTCATTTTTTACTATGTTTCTGTAAGCATATAAAGTCACATCTTTTTCACATCTGCTACTAAACTAATCTTGAATATTCTGTGGAGCCCTACACTCAGTTCACGGCCAAGAAGCACACTAAAATCTTCCTCAGTCTCAAAAGGCTTGTTACACATAGAATCCTGTGCAAACACCTATACCACCTGTGTAGCTTTGTAGTACACCAAAAATGCTAATAGGATACAATTCTATTTTCACTTTTCATGCAAACTACAGGGAATCTAAAAAATAAAATAAGGGGTTGGATCTCCTTGAATAAGGTGTTACATTCCCTCTATCTTCTATTAAATCTGACACTTGGAAGTCAGTAGTGCTATTAAAAGTATTTTGATAATCTTTCAGATTGTAAAAAGTCTAAATATATGTTAAGTTGAAATAAGAGGACTTCAGTTTGAAGAAAATTCAAATGAAAATGGAATTATATTGTTCCTCAAGAGTTGGGTTTGAGTGCCATTATTTTCTCTACTTGATTTCTGTTGTACCATTTAAGCTGTTTAAGGCAACACATTACTTTATTTACAATGCTTCACTCCTATATTTATTGTTCAAATCAAATCTACAGCTGGTTTTCTTAAACGGAGATTCAGTATTGGCTCCTTCATGAACAGCACTGAATCTCCTTAAATTTAAGTATAATGCTCAAGACAATATGTTCATCAGAAAAAAAAAGAAAGGCTCTACCCAAAAAAACCATTCTGTTCATTCTGTTTCCATTTTAAGGGATGTGTTTGATGCATGTTAATGTTGAGCCCTGTAATGTTTTCCTTTGAAATATTGTATAGACTATATTTTGCTAGAATATATGTCATAATGTTTTCTGATATTTTCAGATGAGCTGAAGTGTATATCTGTTCTTAATCTATTCCCTCTGCTGAGGCAATGTGCATCTTCAGCAGCATATTTAACCAAATAGATTTTTTTCCTTAGCAGATCAAACTGAGTTCTGCTGCAGGCACAAAACTTCCTATTTAAATGACAAATGTCTCTGCTTGCAGATTTGAAAACTCACTTATTGACTCTTTCATCTTGTGTAAACAAATAATCAGCCCATCACCAGTATGGTGGGGAAAGTGGAGGAATTAAAAGGAAAAGGAATTTTTCGGAATACTGCCAAATATTGCATTACTTGGAATAAAAAATTATTTGTTTGCTGTTAATGTTGCCATTATACACAAATACGAGAAAGCAGTGCTGAGAAAGAACAAAGAAAAATCTACAAAGTTGCAGTAATACCAAATACTTCTTCACACGTAGAAGGCAGTGAAGTTTTGTTGTTGGTTTTTTTTTTTTCTATGACAGCAGAGAAGTCCTGATTTTTAACAAAATATTTCAAGCTTCTTTTACAATTAAATTTTGAGAATGCTGTTTATTTAAGAAATATTTAATTTAATCTTCAAGTGTACAAAGAATTTTACTCATCCTTTGAAAAACTTGAAATTAACCTGTTTCTAAACATTGTTTCTTACAAAAATCATATATACGTATCTGATACATGTATAAAGCTTATATGTGAGATATATATATTTATATATATAAAGGTAATGGATGTAAGGCATCTCATATACTTTGCTGCTCCTTTTGTTTTGTTTGTTTTCTTAGCAAACTGTTATGAGAAGAATGAAAAATCAATTGTTCTTAAAGAAAATGGTCTTTCATTTCATTCAAAAGAAAGACCATCTGAGTGGTCTTTTCTTCACATAATGATGCTTTGAAATGTGCTATTGCTGAACAGCTTCACAGGGTAAATAAAAGCAGTGGAGTTGCTCAAGGGATAAGGTGCTAGCCACTATAGGTGAAGCAGTCTTGGGGTGAGGTAAATCCATTAGGAAGAAAACACATACTGCAGGATTTAGACCTAATCTGCAGTCACTGTGCTTACATAAAACACCTGCCTATATTGAAGAAAAAGCATTTCTATGTTAATCCTTGGAATGGCATTGGTAAATATTGATTTTGGATCTGGACAAGTAAGATACTCCTTCTCAAAGTCAGATTTGTTCCTTTCTTACAAATGTTTTATGCTCCCCTAAATTAAATAGCTCACTTCATGAAAGCAGATGGAAGTGACATGTTACATCAAAGTCTCTGAGAACTGCATTCAGTGAAATTGTCCTTCTGGATTCAGCTATTCTAGCTCTATAAAACTGTACAGATTTGCAGTTATAGATGGTCTTTGTGCCTGTCTAATACTAAAATATGCATTCTTCATACTTAAAGTTTACATATACAAACATAAACTCTTAAAAATGTAAATCTTCTTTCACAACTAGACTGTTCTGCAAAGGAGACAGTAAGTTAATAGAATGGATGCTTGCCATAAATTAATTAAATTTTAATGAATAAAAATCAGTGATATGAAGTAATTTATTTACAATGCACTGAAAAAACAAACATAAAGAATATACTTTTTCTATAAATCTTTTTATAAATAATTCTTCAAGCTAGGAGGCAGCAATTTGTTTATGTTAGGTACTATTGCTCCATCTATATTGTTGATTTTTTTTCCCTGTCCATGAATCACTTAAGGTAAGTGACATGCACTTTTAAGCATTATGGAAAACTGCTAACTCATTCTATAGGTGGGTAATGTAAAACTCACAGTGCAAAAACTTCACAACAACATAAGAAATTAACATTTTGAATCGATCTGGAAGATGAAAATATATGTACAGAGAAGACTTGCAAGCATTTTCTAAATGAATAGTGTCAGAATATGTAGAGTTGTATCTCTTTTGATCTCTTAATTTAAAAGTAGATTTTGAGTTTTACTTCATCACTAATGTATATTAATTACAGTAAGTGTTGGAATAATTTCATACCAACATATGTAACAGGGACATTTCAATTCTAGCTGAAAAAAATCTTCACCTATGCCCCCCAATAACTTTTTTGTTCACTAAAGAAACTTCTTAAATCCTCAGCATTAATTATCTTTAGCATTTTCTTATGTAAGTCTAAGAGTGATTTTGCTGAATATTTACAAATCAATTACTATTCCTACTGGACATTTGTGTGGAGTGATACAAGGACTAAGATGAGAAGAAAAAAGAGAAAAGTTATTTATTATTATTTATTGTATCTAAAAAGAAATGTAACATCATAACAAATGAAATTCACTGAATAAAATCACATCATATCTTTAAATGCTCTCAAATAATGTTGTACTTGCTTCTTCAGAATCAACAGGGATTTTTTCCCTCTTTCAGTGAGAGAGAAATAAGTTAATTCAAAGGAAAAGCAAATAAAATAAATTAATGATAAAATATAACCCATGGGGGAACTTCTTCTGTCAGATGAACTGATATAAAATCATTATCTCATTAGCTTCTTTCTTTACATCATATTTATCTTGGGATAGTTAGAGTAATATTTAGCCCATACGACCTGTTACAGCAATATATTTCAATTGATTGAAATGGAAATGATCTATCATGCCAGCATAAATTAGATCTGGAACAAAGTCTGTTTTCAGTGTTCTGTAGGTACTTCTCACAAGGCTAAGGAGGCTAGAAAGTGACTTTTCTTGGTGTGTTTTGTAGTTTCTGCAAAAAAAACCACAGTTAAACCAACCCAAAGAGTTTTGCACACAGTCATGACTTCATATCAGGGGGTCACCACCTCAGTTTAAAATTCATTCATTATTTATAAAACTGTTAGCTTGCTTTCTTCTGTTCACTGGTTGAGGAAGATAATCAAAATCTCATAGCTTTTGGCCATAACTCAGGGACTGCCAGATAGAAAGTAATATAAAGCTTTGGAATGTTAGAAGCCAAAAAGTGGACAGCTCAAATGTCATTTCACGAAGGATGGAACCTATCTCCCTCTGAATCACATGGGTTATTATATATATGACAGGTCAAATCTTCACTTTATTCAGAAAACCAGATCATTAATGTGGAAGTTCAAAAAAGTAAAAGCATCAGCTAACTTCAGCAAGCATTTTTCTTCAAGAGGACCTTTCAACATGATGTGCCTGTAATGACTGTGAATACATTTTAATCAGGAAATCTCTCCTTATAAATCTCAATTAGATGGCTTGTATGATTGAGGACTACTCATGCAAGTATCTACCAGACTCCAAAGCATGGGGTGATATTTGAAGTGTAGAATAAATAAATGCATTTTCTTCACTAAGTGTTCAGTAGGTGTATTCTCACAGTTTATTCTTGATCTTGCTTTTAAAGAAATAAAACTTAAACGTGGAGAAGGACTTTTAATTTTACATCCTGGCCTAATCAGTCCATCAGTCACCAGGCACGTTTTGCATATTATACGCCTGCTTGAATGAGCTGTGCATTAGTCATGTTAATTTTTCATGGGCATTTTGGCTATAAGTAAGAATGACAAGCTGCAGTGAAAACAAAGAAAGAAATAGCTGAAAGTGAAGATTTTTGTTTACCACTTTCTTCACTGCAGAACTGAAAATATTCTGTGTGAATAAAAATACCCAGTGCATTCAGACTCTAAAAACTGTGATGTTGTATAGTAATACATAGAATAGAATGGAATTTCTGTGTGAGATTTTAGAAACAGCTAAAAAGGACAGAAATTTAGGAAGAATTAAGTGCCTAACTTACTTCTGTGCACTTCTTCACAAATAATTTGCCTTAAGGTAAATATCTAGTTTGAAATATGATTTTAACAAGAGCTCAGAGAAATTATAGTGTGCTATTAAAAGTTCTTCACCATTGTTTACTATTCCTCTATGCTGCCAGTAGCATTAACATTACTATGATATTAGTATAACCACTCTCAGTGTATCTTCTGTCTTGATGAGATTGATGTGTCTGCATTTGGTATGTAAACAATCACCCTAAAATGTACAAATTAAATAATTTCTACAGTTTGCAGGGCTCAAAGAATATTACAGAGTCTTTTGTAGTGCTTTGATAGTGGAAATGAAATAATTGAAAACCTCTGAATGGTAAGTCATAATAATTATATATAACTGAATATTAAACTGAAATTCAGGCCAAAATATGGCGTTTTCCCTACAGTAATTGCCTGGTCCCCTCAGGGGGAGGTTGTTGATCTCAGCTCACCATGGTCCAGGAGAGGCTCCTAGGCCCCAGTTTGCACCGCTGTTTGTAGTGTCCCAGGAGAGGCTTTAGTCATAAAATTGTTTAATCCTGGCCACAGTTTGGCTTGGCACTTTCTTTGAAAGGGTGAGAACAGGAATGTTATGCCATTTAGGCAAGGAAAATGTTTTCCAAGGCTGTTCATCAGGTGAACAGGGGCTCCTGGGACAGCAGTTCCTGGGAGCAGACTGTTTTCTGACAAGCTCTGGAAGATCTGAGCCCAGGTGCTGTTTGTCAAGGCCAAGGCTTGAGGAGCATTTCTCAGATTGCAATGTGGCCTGGAAGGAGCGTGTAGGGAGGGAATGCACCACTACAGGATCTTTAAGTATTATTTATTTATGTATATTTTAACCAAAATACTTACTGCTCCCTTGCCTATTTGTCTGTTTGTTTATTAAATTCCTTGAGTGCAAAAAAATGTTTTAGTAACATGACTTTTGAATGCAGAATTGCATGTGACTTGAATATATAATTATCTCCAATTGCTGTGAGCTCAACAAGCGGTACACTTGTTTTTTTCAAATACCTGGTGAGGCACTGACACATGTTTTCTTAGCTGAGTATTTGTTTTTTGATAGAATGGACAGTTCTACCAATGGTCAGTCATTTCAGCATGACTGGCAGCACTGCAATTAGGGATTATTGTCTCTTGAGTGTTGATGTTGTGCTTCTTGAGTGTCAATGTCTTCTACAAGAAATGTATTACTTGTGGTATCTGTTGTCCCATTCCTTCCCTTTTCTTTCTGTCTCTTTGACTGTCTTTCTTTGGAGCTGTTTCCATACCATGCATCACCATGATGTCTATGACCTTCACTGACATTATGTATTTTCATTTCCTATAAGACTTTTCTGAGCACAGTGAGTCATGTAATGTCATACTAGTAGCCACATAAGGGAGGGAGGGAGGGAGGGAGGTAATAAAAGACTTTGTGTAAATCCTGAATTTGCTCCACTGAAGCAGGACAGATTGAAATTCTTGTGTGATAAATGTTCCTCATGTTCTATGTAGCTTGAGTTCATGTCTATGTGCCAAACAGCTGAAGTATTAAAAAAAACCTCACTTTTTGGACAGACCTTGTTTTGGATGGTTTTTTTTGTTGCTGTTTGTTTGTTTGCTTGCTTGCTTTCCAGGAGTTTATTGCCAATTCCCTCTTCCTTATTTTTAACCAGAAGTATCCTAACTAATCATTTTGCAACACTGGTAGTTTACTGTGTTAGATGACAGTTCTCAGAGTTCTGCAAAAGACTTGTGAGATTCAGAAAACTGTTTTCTTTGCATATCTTTCCTTTTATTTCAGATGATTTTTCCAACACTTATATGAATTGCTTTCAAAACAAGACTCTCATATTTTATTTTTTGGCTGGAAAAGAAAGCTTTAAAAATATACCCTGAAAGCAAACACATAGAATTTTTTTTAAGTCAAACTCATAGTCTGTATGTCAGAAAATTAGTTTTGTTTTGTTTTCTATGCTTTTAAGTCTCACATGGAAATAAAGTGACCCAAATCTTCTGCAGGAAAATTGAAGGCAACATGGAGAGAAAAAATCCAGTTTATATTGCAGTGTAATTGTTTCCTACCCTTCTGTGATTGCTTTGAGGGAGCTAGAGGCTTGAATTTTAAAGTCTTAGGTAAATCTCATGTTATATTCTCAGCACAGTATTAGCTCTCCTGTCAGTCACTAACATTCACCCAGAATGTGTTACCAGTAAGTAGAGGTTGTGAGAACGGATTAAGAGTAATGAGAGTTATTGCTATTAGTGAGCCAATTAAATATAATGGTTCCATAGACATTTTATGGGTTTTCCTTGCATTTAGTTTTTCTAATACAGTTATGTTCTTCAATTTTAGGACATTGCCACTTGTGGCAGTAGTCTTGACCATAGAAACTTGAATAGCAGAGAATGACACGCTTTAGGATACCTTGACATAATAGAATAATATTTCTACCTGTAAAATTTTCTGTTCTAATACCCAGACACTGCTTTCTTCAAGTATAACATTTTTTTGAATAAGTTAATTATGCCTGTTTGTTTATATACTGCCAAATTAATGTTAGGGAGCAAATGCTACAAAACAGGAAATTTAAATAGTTCTTATCTTAAAATGCTAACATTTAATTGAATAGAAGTTTTGGATAATTTTGAAAAACAAACATCTACTCTGACTTGCCAAGGCTGGTTTTTTAGTGAAATGGGAAATATGGTCAAGCTGCCACAACTTATGAGTAGAGAGGATTAAGTACTTCTCCTCTTTGTGTGTGTTTTGAAAGTAATCATCCTTTTTGTGTCTTGTCAGATGCAACTGGCCCTCACCATGGCTGATAAAGCCCTCAGATGTACATGGAAACAAGATGCACGTGGAAATGCTGTGCAGCAATACCCACCATAAGAGCAATAAAGAAATAGAGTTTAATGACAGAAAGTGCCTTTTTTTATCCTGTTCCCAGAATTCAGAATGTTCGGAATCACAAGTATAGGTACAATCCCTCCCCACCTGAAATTTAACTGGCTACAGGATTCAAAGGAGATTCAGGAGCAAGTAAAAGAGGAACAGTAAATAATCCTAGCAACATCCTCAGTAAGGTATACTGCTAGGGAGAACTGATACATACTTTCTGTGTGTTGTGATGTCCAGGCTGGTGCAAAATTTTTTGCATGACCCTTCAGAAAAAACTGCTATTCCAAGGTTCACGGAAGCAGGAAAACATGGTCCAGAACGTTACAAAGTCCTTGACCAGGTGTTGCTGTTTTCCAATTAGCAACAGGTACATATTCTTCTGCTGTTAGTATTATATCAACAATGAATAATTCATGTTCTTATTTTGTATAATATTTTTTGCTTAAACTCCCACTGCATTGTGTTGCCCCTTCATGTCATTATAAAAACAGGACAAAGATTTTAATGAGATTTATAAAGTTCAAGTGGGAGTGTGCACCCATTCTTCCTAAGGTAAGAGCTTCTCCTGGATTTGTCTTAAACGTCTATCAGGATAGCTGTGTTCATTACGGAAGCTGAGTGAAGAAAACTCTTTGGGCTGAAAGTATTTGTACTGAACAAAACAGAGACAACCAGCTTTGTTCAGGGTTAGGAACTTGTTCATCTGGTAAGAAAAATCCAGTGGTTTGGCTTTGGCAGAGGACTAATGACAGAAGCTACTAAAGTGGAAGAGCATGTAGAACAGTCAGAATTAATATCTTTAAGTCAAATTAATTATAAAATTACTAGGTAATTTCTTTAGTTTTCTGTTTGAATGATGATACGTACATTTTTCAAAATCCATGCAATAGTCTTCTTTGTTAGCTTTTATGCTTTGAATATCCTTTCATAATTACTGGCAGTGTTATAAGAAAACTTCTTAAGTGAGTATGACACTGTATTTATTAAAAAATGCAAAGTCATGAGTTTAGACATTCAAATATACATTTGAAAGCTTATTTCTTTCATAAAACAATATCAACTTTGCTGCAATATTGATGTGCTCTGCATTTTAAATGTTTTGATCCTAGTTTCAGAATTATTCAGCATATCTTAAAATTAAAAAAAAAGAATTCATGGATTCCTGAGATGCCTGTCAAAACCAGTTTCAGTAACAGAAAAGAAGAAAATTTGCCAACTCGTTTGTGCAGCAGTTCCTTTGTATTAGACTGATGAGATTTCTGAAGGAAGAAAGAGACAAGAAAGAGCCACATGGGTTATTGGGATAACATGGGATTGTTGTTTCAGCAATATCTTACATCCTGTTAGAATGTGATGATACAGATAACTCTATATATCTTACCTCCCAAAATGCCATTCTGGCAGCAGCAGCATAGACTGAATTATTGTTTGATGAAAAGTTGCAGGAATTCTTTGTTCATAAACATCACACATATTCTTTTTTCCAGGACAAATAGGAATATGAAAATACCAGAATTTCCAAATATATGAGTCTTTTTCTTCTATTCTCTAAAAACCCCAAGGCTCATGGTTTTTTTGCAATAGGTAGCATTTTAATTATAACAGCTTATAGACCACTGAATAGAAATCTTACACTACTCAAGTTTTTTTGAAAACTACAAGTACCTAGTTTTTCAGAACATGAAATTAAAGCATGCTACTTAAGGATAGGCCTAATCTAAGTTTTTCCATAGAGGAAAATATATGCAGTGATGACAACTATTAAGGAATGAGCTCAAAGTTTTCTGTGCTGAAGAACATGTTTTTAAGGTGTCTTGGACAATTTATTCCCATCTTTCTTCCAGTCAGATAAACTACCATATTTTATAATGCTAAATAAATAATACAGCCATGAAACTTCTTTAAAAAAAATTTTAGGGAGAAACTCTTGTAATATAACCAAGACAAAAAAAGAAGTCCAGCAATCATGATGACAACTCTCAGCAGATCACAAGCTATATTTTTAGAAATTATTATACAACAAAGTATATACTACAGTTAATATTTCAGAAAATATGTGCTTGTGTTGAATCTGGAAATATTTAATAACTATGCTACATCTTCCACCTACATTTTCCAACTAAAAGAAAGTGTAGACTTCAACTGTGCAGTTGCATCTGAAAATGGAAGTGATTGATTTTTATTATTATTTTGTAAACAGACTCTCTACTTTATAATAATGAACTCTGTAGTTTATAACCAGTTCTTAATCTTTCTCACTCCCATATTGAAAGGTGGGAATAAAATTCTCCTTAAAACTTTTCTTTGTTTGAGTGAAACTTAAATATGCAAATGTTAATATAAAACTTATAGCTGAAGTCTGAGAAAGCTCAGCAGTGATATGAATACATAGCTACTTACATTTCTTCAGTATGCATAGATTTTTCTATCTCCTTTTTTTTAAATAAAAAAAAAGAAGCTATGATATTATTTTATACAGAAAAAATAAATATTTTCATCTCAAGATGACAAACATGCAGAACCTGCTAGTTTACATTCACTGGTGCTTCTTGTGACTTTTATTACTCTGACCTGCATGGACTCCATTTGTAGGTCTTTCCTCATATTTCACTTTGTATTTAGAACATAATCAAAGAAAATTATAGTGGAACCCATAGAGGTAGATTCTCCACCCTGATGACTTGAATTTATTCAAGTGTAATTTTATAGACACTGTTATGGCAGGACAGGGAGTCAGGTTACTGATTTCTATTTGGTTTCCATTAGAAACCATAAATCTTTCCCCAGTGCTTGAAAATCAGCCTATGTATCTCCCCGTTCAGTTCCAATCCACTATCACATTTGCAAGTCAGAAAAGCTCTCTGAAATGAATGATGAATGAATTGTTTTCTGTCAATCATATGATAAGCTGGCTGTGAAAACCAATATGTATGTATTTATATCTCAGCCCTTCACAGCTAACTTCCATAAAATGTAGGAAAAATAAAGAACCCAAGAATTTTTGATGGGGCAAACAAAGGAATGGACTTATTATAAAATATTTTTGTTAAAAACATCAATCTAGTTAAGAAGGTAATCATAGTTCTTAGCTTCAATAATGAAGTCTTTTGCCATTGAGCCCCAGTGACTTCACAGCAGAGTGGGAACAGATGTGGGCACAGAGCAAGGCTTCTCCACATAACCTTCCTTCATCTCCAGAGTTCAGCTGTCTGCACTCCAAACCCCATCCTGTTAAAGCATGGTTATATGTCTGTGGCTCTGTTTTATTGTGAAAATTGTTTATTTGAAAAAAAATACATTGTAAATAAGCTATACCATGCAGTATAAAAAAAGTAAAACCACAGAAGTGCAATTGCTAAGCTGGGAATTGTTAACAGATGGATTCACAAGGTAAATACTGGCATGAGAAAAAGCAAACTTCTAAGAAGAAAAACAGTGAATCAAAAAAGAGCAAGACAGCAACATGACAGATCAATCCAGTACAAGGAAAACCAACTCTTCCTATTGTGAATGACAGCTGACAACCCTACCCAGCCTCATCACCTGTCTCACAGGGTAAGTGGAGATTATTAATGTCTTCCCCACTGACGTGCTGAAGTCTCAGCAAGTTCCTATGTTTACCAAAGATACCTACCATGTTTGCTTGATTTATTTAGATCCTGCTTGCAGTGTCTGTTCATTGATGTCAGAAGACCCATAACTAAAATGACCTGTGAGGGTGCACCACAAAGGACTAAGAATTCCCCTTAATATATGTTCTGTTGGGAAATAGTGAGAGGGGGAGAAGGGTGTGGGCAAATTTATTACATGCTTTGAAGCCTAGCCTGGGAAACTGGTATAAATAAAACTCTAGAAGCTGACTGTAAAATGTCCTGCTGCTGCATATTTTTCATTTTCATGCAGCTTCCCCTTCTATATTGACTGGATGATAGAAAAATAACTCGCTGCTTTGAGTATGTCTTGGTACCACATTTGTTCAATTTTGTATGTGAGTCTTTTTGTTATCTTTTCTTCCAGGCCTTTTTCATTTTTGTTCCTTTGTTCACAAATAGCCTTTCACTCTCTCTGAACAAAGTAAGTATTCCATGCTTTCCTCTCACTCCCCTCCCTTCTGTCATGTAATCAAACATTCTTTGTGTGGCTTTGTTCATAGCAGGATTTCACAAAATTATTCAAAATTGATGATAGTTTTGAGAAGCCTTGAATGCACTCTACATTTAGTTTCCTTTGTGTGAAGTCTTGCACAACTACTATCACTTCCTTTTATCATTTCATCAGAAATACAGTCAGTACAAGATAAAATTTTCTCCATTAACAATAATCCATTTTTTTCCTTTATTTCAATGTTGTAGATTATACTTTATATTCTTTTTGGTTGAACATTTCAAGTATTTAATTTTCAGGGTTTTTTTTTAAATAAAGATACTAATTTTATTAAATTTCTTGGTTTACTCTACAGTTGAGACTAGCAGCACAATTATCTTTTTAAGTTCATTAGTTTTCATGCAGTACTAATAAATAATCACAAAGCCATGTGCTTTTAAAACGTCACATTTTATAAAAAACAATTAGCATAACCAGTGAGTCACATCCAGCAGAAATTTTTTATTTTCTTTTCCTGATCTCTGAAGGAATGAATTTATAATGTGCCATGTGTAGAGATTTGGTTTTGTTCTTTCAGCAGATGCTTGAAAACTATTACATTATTATGTATCCCTGTCAAATTGCTATTATAATCTATTCCCTCAGACTTTATCACTTCAGATGTTTTATACATGATTTTTTTGGTCTTTCTATAAGACAGTTAACATCTATAAACTTTGACTCTTTTCCAAAAAATTGAATACAAAACTCAAATTATATAATTCAAATAACACAAGAAATTTTTCAATGGAATAATAATAACAATAACAATAACAATAACAATAACAATAACAATAACAATAACAATAACAATAACAATAACAATAACAATAACAATAACAATAATAATAATAATAATAATAATAATAATAATAATAATAATAATAATTCTACTCCTTGCCATTGGATATAATCCAGATTTCCCAAAATAGTGCTTCAGAAAAAATGTGCTTTAATAGCAAAAAAAAGGCCAAGTTGTAATTGCATACATTTCCTTTGTGCCTATTATGTGTCATATGACATTAAGAGCATGCTCAGTCCAGCTAACACAAAAAAATCTTTTGTTTAGCAGTAGGGATTTTTAATGTTAATCAAAGAAAAACCCTGAACTATAAAAAAAAAGGCCTGAAATTTACCTACATTACAAATTTCACATTGGTTCATAATCTTTCCAGGTGTAGCTCTTAGAAAGAACCCAACATCCCACTCTCATGGAATGAGAATATCTTTTAGGGGCTTCTTCACAGACTTAAGCCATTGCTGCTCCATTTTTCCAGCACAAATGTGCTCAGAGAGTTCAATGAGAAGGCATCACACTGGGGACCATAGCAAGGTTGAGGTGGAAGCCAAATCCCCTGGGGTCAGGAGGTCCTTTGTGAGGAGCTGGGTTTCCTTTGCATTAGGGTATTTATGGTGCAGCTTTAGAGATTGGAAGTGGTTTTTTTTAGTATGTTCACTTTAAGTTCTGCTTCAAAGCTATGACCTACCTTCCATCCAGCTCCTAAATACAAATGATGGCATATTTCCAATAACTATACTTCTTTAAGTAAATTTTATTTTCATTGCTCGTGACTGTAGATCCATCATTAGCTGCAAATTTTAGTACTTTGTTTTTTGTTCTTTTTCCTTCTCATATTGCTTTAATAATTAGATTGTCAAATCACAAAATGCTACTGTAGCTTGAAATCTATCACCTGAAAATTTGGAATTTGCACATGTGGACATTTTAGAAAATGTAATAACTTTTCTATAGATTAAATGTTGACAGAAGTGAAACACAAAGGAGGCCTGACCATAGATGACAGGAACTTGTTAAAATCAAACATAATTGCAAATTTCATTAGGCAATTATTCTTAAAGTTCACAAGAACAACAAGAATAATTTACCTAAATTTTTATTTTAGATGAGGAGTAGTGAATGGAGCAGTTCACAGGAAAACAGGACAGGAGAAATTATTACTCCAGACTCTTTTTTTTTCAATTAGAAATAACTTCACGAAGAACATATGCAAGATCACAGCTAGTCAAATGCAAAAATTATGTTCTAAATGACCCATGTGAAGGATGCCTACATTGTTCTCCCATTTTGGAGTAAGATCTTATTTTCCATATTTATGTCAATACTTAACTATCCACATTTTGTTTCGCTTTGTTTTGTAGAACAAATCAAAGGGTGCAAACTTGGTTAGGTCTGAATAGAACTAATTGAAACTAATCAGTGCACCATAAGGGAACTGGCCTGAATAGCTGAAAAAACCCCCAATTTTCACTAAGATATTTCAGGTTGCAATAATGAAATGTGTGCTTGTTTATCTCATCTTTCTCTTCTCCCCACCCCCCTGATGGGAATTACCTACAGCAGGAAAAAGGCAAATGCCTTGGAAGTCATCACTACCACTCTGCCTTTTGGATACATTTGTTGAGGCAAATATCATGGACTTCCCAAAGATTTTTTTCAGCCACTTGGTGAAAGTGTTTGTTTCTATTTTCCCTATAGCAGCCAATCAGTGTATTTTGTTATCTTGACTAGGAAAGAAGAAAAACAGAATTTGATGATGGCTGGGTAATTTCTTCTCTTTTCATTTCTCTTCTCTTTCCTCTTTTCTTGTCTGGTGACAAAGAACATATGTTGAGAAGTTTTAAAATTTTACAACTATTTGAAGTAGAATCCTCTATTAAAAAATAAATCCAAACTACAAACCAAACAAAAAAAGCCTTAATGTTTTTACTGATCTTACAGAGTCAGTGTTTTCAAAGCTTACAGATAATGTGGAAAACTCATCCTGTTGGATAATACTGATTTAATGCGTCATACATTTCAGTAAGTGTTAACATGCAAAGCAATTTGAACCCTGAAGGGTGTGCAAATGAGTAAATGATGACCTGTCAAGGTGCTCAGGAGCTGTCTTTACCCTTATCATATTCTTCCAGCAAGCCTATTTCTGCTGTATGATTCAATTGAGCTTGCCTACAATCTCTTCTACAGCCCAGTAAATATATACTTTTTAAAAAATAGTAACTAATTCACAGATAAATCTGGATAGAAATGTGTCTGTTGGATGCAAATAAGAAAGAAAATTTAGTCATTTTGGTCTTATCTGGAATCTTAAGGAAAATTAGTGAGTGTATTGATTACAAATCTTAAAACTTCATTTATCATTTAAGACAATAACTCCCTTCAAAATCCAATAAGCATATAGGATAAAAAATAAGTAAAAAAGAAACAAAACAAAAAGCTAATTAATCAAAATACTCCTTTTAGGAAATAATAGTGAAATAATGAGGTATATGCTAGGCTGTAATTACTAAGAGTATGTATCTTTCTCATGCAAACATTTTTTGATCTCTCAAAGGGCATCATTGAAATCCTCCTCAATCCTACTCAGTAGGTGATTGACTCTTTTAATACAGAAGTGTTTTATATTTTATCAAGCAGAAACAAAAAAAAAGACAGCATTTTGCAAAACTTCTAAAAGGCTTGGCTATCTTTCTGATATTATGCATTAGTTTCAAAGCCATAATTTCATGCTTCAAAGTTGGATGCATCTGTGTTAGAAGTTCATATATTTCAAATGATAGATATTTTTGGTGTGATAAGAAGGACAAATGTTACTACAATGTAAAAAAAAGAGGGAGGTCCTCTAGGTGTCTGTTGGAATTGGTAAAATCCAAATAGGGCAGGACAGAATATTTGTCTGATTTCAGTGGAATAGTCAAGTAATTCATGGTCCATTTTGTGATATAGTTTGACTGCTAATTACAAGTTAAAATACCCTCAAATGTAGCCATATGCAGTCTAGGAAAAAATATTTTGCTATCCTTTGTGACTTTGCAAAATTCTGAAATTTCCCTATTACACAGATGAAAAAAGTGTGGGATGTGGTGGGGTGTTGTTTGGGATTTTTTGATGGTGTTTGGGTTTTTTTGTTGGTTGGTTAGTTGTCCTTTTTATTGTTTTGTTAATAATTCCATTTTCTAAGAGCACAAAAATACAAGACAGAGGGTAGATATCACTTCATAACTGCTAGCTGACAAATGACTTCTACTAAAAATATTGCAGAGCAGTAGAAAATTAAGTATTATGAATGTATTGGTGTATTGGCAAAATTTTGGAGAAACAAAAGGAGGGACAACAAAAATTAAGTCTTCTTCGGTGTCTTTATGTTTTCAGTGGTTTTTATGAAAAAATGACTGTTGACCTGATCAATTATTTTCCTTCACACCTTGTTGTGGAAATTATAACAATTTAGATTTGTTATTCTGGTTTGACTATAATGTTCTTGCATAGAATTGAATATCTATCATGACCCCAAACAATTTTTAGAAAGCTTGGACATATAGACTTTGAAGATCTCAATTTCAGTATTTACAGAGGATAACAAATGTTAATGTGCCACCAAAAGGGAAAAAAACCCCTATCTACAATCTCCAGAGTATTTGGTTGCTGTGGGCAGTTTTCTTATTGCAAAACTCATTTCCATAGTTTTTTTTAGAGAATAAGATAAGACAAAAATAATTTGAAAAGCATTGTGAAAGTTCTTATCTATAAAATACATCTGAAGAAGTTCCTAAAATCTGAAGGAGATTCAGCAAGAGAACACACATTTTTCTACTCTGTTTATTTTCTATTTTCTTGAAAATGTGTTTCGGGATGGATGGTCTTTTTTTTCCCTTTACCTCAACTATTTTCATAGTCTTCAACGAAGCAGATCTTTCTGCTATTACAGTTGAGTTACAATGACTCATTCCTCCTCTGTTTGGAATGCAGGATATGATACCACACTGTTATTTTTTGAAAACAATAACTTAGAAAAGACAATTTCCAGATAATTTAAATATCTCTAAGTGCAATTTTCATGTCCTTTTGTAGTCTTTGTTTCACAGTCCTTTTCCTGGAGTCCTTTCCCCTTCCCTTCCCTTCCCTTCCCTTCCCTTCCCTTCCCTTCCCTTCCCTTCCCTTCCCGCGCCTTCCC
>VZRX01016347.1:62650-79241 GCA_013398075.1 Notiomystis cincta
GTTCATAACAACACTGAGACTGTAGCAGGTGGGAGTTAATCAATAGACCATGACTAGAAGATTGGGTCTGGTATTACTTGAGTGAGGTCCACTCACATGATTCCATGAAACTAGACTTCTGACTCCAAGGGTGCTGAGAGAACTTGATGTCCTTGAAATAGGAAAGAAGGTTAAAATGAAAAAGCCTGTTGAAAGAAACCTTAATCTATATAGATGTAAAGATGATTTTGTTTTCTTTCCACTAAGCTTTTGTCCAGAAGCATAGGGCAGACTTTATATTGTGAGTGAAGTGCAAGAGAAACCTTCAGCCTGAATTTCAGAACTCCATTAAAGACAAAAGTGTCAAAATTTGGGCAATTTTGAACAATTCTATTTGTTTCCACAAAAGACCAAAATGACATAGATTTATTGTTGGTTACTGTTATTTTTCTATTTATCTTAGGTACATCTACTATTAAAGGAAATTACAAAGATAGAGAAAGGCAGCAGTGGTCTCAGGAGACACATGCAGTGTGGCTACGGTATAATACAACATGAAGCTAATTAAATACTCTGAGAAGCCTGAGGAACAGGGAGCCCAGAGAAAACAACACCCTAGAACAGCTCATCTCCCTTTATTGCTGACAGCTGCCACCCAAAACTAGCTTAGGTACGTCTTTGCTGAGCAAGCAGAGATACTCCACTGCACACCATTAGCCTTTCATTCCTCATTCATCTAGGTAGCATACATGTAAGCTGCCATGCATTCCTACAGTAAATACAAATATAAAATAATCTGCAAACAGTATGTTGGCATTTCCATGCCTAATTCTCTGCAAACTCTGATTATTTATAACTAATTTATTGACTCCAGCAGTGTATGTTATGGAAAAAATGGGAGTCTGTTATTGGTCAATGTGGCAATTATTTGAAAAATATTACATATGTTTCTCATTGCAGTAGGACAAATTTATTACCAACAGAGGTCTACTAGGTAACAGATATAAGGCAAAAAGTGGAGAGTCTGTCAAAGAAATCTTGGCATATATATTACAGCCTGAATGGAGACCATTTACTGCTTACATAATCAAACTGCTTTTTTGAAGAAATAGTGAAGCCATGGGAGTCTGAGTAGTTATAGCAGGAAAAAAGGGTCTTTAATAAATGAAATTCAACTGAAACACAGAACAACCATGTATATTCAGTAAGCATTCCAAAATTAAACTGATAAATGTAACTTTTATTCAATATTATATTCTCTAGATTTAATTAAAAGTTAAATGTGAACTTTAGAGTCTGAGTGAGTGAAAGAACCACGAAAATTGACTTTGAGATTTTGATAAATGTGTGCTGTACAGCTACCTGTTAGTCTCGTAAATCTAATTATGGCAGAAGAGGAGATAGTCTGAATTTTTTGAGAACACATCTTCCCTTGATAGAGTGGCACTCTCTCCCTCTCTCCTTTCTCCTCTTACTTTCTACCCTGTCACATAGCAGGGAAATAATTTTAAAACTGAAAATTTATAACTCAGAACAACTTTCATGGAACACAACGTTGCTGCATGAATGTGTGGTTAACCTTTGATATGTAGTCATAAAATAGAAAGCTGATATTATAGAGGATTACATTTGGGATTGATTAAACTCAATGGCAAACATTCTCTTGGTTTTGAAGAATCAAGGTTTTGACTGTTGAATTCTATTTGGCATTTTAAGACCATGATAGAGATTTATAAAGTCAGAAACCTTGGCTCTCCCTTAGCGTAAATCCAAAATATTGGGCATGTAAGGTATAAATGAGTCCCTTTGAAAATCCTTTCATATAAAACCATTTCAGACTCAAAAGGACATTGCAGCTTCAACGTGAGAACACTGAACCATATATACAAAATATCTCATTTTCTGTTGAGAAATTCTCTAAAGGTAAAATTGCAATCCATTCTAAATGTGATGTGGCATATGCCAACAAGCCAAGGTAAATTGTAAATTCTAGTCTCTGAAAAGTAAAGGTAAGATAAAATTTACTTTAATAATCAGGCATTAGTGTGGCAGAAACACTGTTAATATTTTGAATCCACTTGGAATACCACTAGACTCTTTTCAAAAATATTTCATAAGTCCATTACAGCCAGTGGAGGTGCCTATGTCTTTTTAGGTCTTCAGTCTTTCACCATCAACACCAGCAGCCTGAGTTGGCTTTAAATATAGTATCTACTTGACATATCAGAGGAGGAAGATGTAAAAACAGTTTGCTAATGCTAAACTTTCCCCATTATCAACTGCTACACTTTTGTGGAAGAGACATAGTGGAACAACTACCTACTCTGTAACCTGTCCATCAGCTGATGGTCTTCTGATTTCAAACCTACTCATTTGTTTGTAAGTTCTTGCAAAATCTTATAAAAGTCGCATTTTTGAAATGCAGTTGGGAAGAAGAATGGAAGTCACAGTACATTTACAAGGAAGAGATTGGAGATCAACAATCTCAACCTTTTTGTTACAGAAAATTGACTGATTCAGACCAGACATGACTGAAATAAAGTGCACTTTGCATATAATTAATGTGTTTTAATGTTGCTCTGTGGTTTTAATGCTGGTGCAGACAGACAGAAGCCCAATTAAAGATCACTTCCATCGGTTGGTAATGCCAAACAGCCACCAAAGAAAAGGAGGGGCTTAACATCAAAAATAAAAAGCTATTAATTAGCAACTGCAGTGCAGTTCTGGTACAACAAATTCATCTGTGGAAAAGAAAAGCCTCAGTCTTATGCTAAAGAAAACTTTCATTTGTCTAAAAAGTAGGACTTGGTGTGTTTTTGTTTGGTTAGGGGAAAATCAGACTAGATCTAAAAGCCTGAGAGAGACAAGGCTTCCTCAGCTCCCTGCAGCCAGGTTCAAAAGGCAGCAAGGCTGAGCTCATTCCCAGGACACACGTATGGAGGTTTGTGGAGCACAGGTATAAACCACAGTGTACAGGTCTGACCACACACCAACACAACAAACTGACAGAGCAGCCATTGAGCAAGATGGTATGAATGGCCTTATAGTGCTGCCCTCTCTGCTGAGCAGGATGGAGATCTGCTGCTGGGAGCAAGGATGTGTTCATATGGACAGAGTGGGCTGGCCACAGCTGGCCTTAGACACGCAGTCTGCCTAGCTGCTGGCACCTGGACTCCCAATGCCAAGCTCTAGCTGCTGGTACAAATGCTGTCACACACAGAGTGAACATGGGCTCCCCTGGCCCCCAACAAGCACCCCACATCCTGTCCCTGTGACCTCACTCTTAGAGATCCACTCAACCGCCTGACTCCCAGACCACCACACTGACTTGGTGGCTCACCTGATTTGATCTTTGCTGGCACTCACACGCTCAGTTTACACACTTGCTCCAGTGGTTGGCACCATGGACATCTGTGTCCCTGTGACTCGAAGTCCCACTCCAGTTTCTGGCATTGACATCCACCCACTGGGCTCTCGGCAGCTGCCTGGCTGTGATCTGGCTGCAATCACGTCCCCCCTACACACACACACACATACACAAGAGACCCTCATCCAGGAAAAGATTAAGAAGGAGTGTTAAAGGAATAACAGGACTTTTCAAAGCAGCACTTTTAAGTAACCAGTTTTCACGCTTTCAAGCTACCAACCACTACTTTCTGGTACTCAAGTTTCAAAATGAATACTCATATGCTCAAAATGAACACTCAAAATATCAAAAAGAACTGGGCAGAACTACAAGTCTAAGTTTAAGATGTATTCTACTTGGAATATAGAAGATGTCAACATCTAGGATCTAGTATTTTCCCCAAATGTTCAGAATTCTGAGAAAAAATATCTGAGGAATTTAAATGCCATTTTACAGAAGTTTAACCAGAGTTTTGAACCAAATTTATTCCCAGAAGTCTGTACTTGGTTTTCTCCTATTGGTCTTCTGTAGAAGAAATATCTAGTATGCTCATGCTCTCAACTGGAGTGTGTCAGTGAATTTGACAACCAAATCTGATGAAAAAAATCCTATATTTTATAAATAAGGAAAAATTTAATTTTAAATTGCAAATTTAAAACAACAAAAAATATAATTTATTATATGAAACATATTGAGATGTCAATTTCCTTCTGGACCAAAAACTGGGAACTAAGTGAGATACTTCAGAACATTTATATTTAGGATAGTGACCCAAGCCTTTAGCTTATGTGTGGAAACCTCATTTTATGTGATCTCAATTTTCCTTTACACAGATACTTTTGAAATTACTGGAGTATTAGTGTATTCAGTATTAATCCAGCTTCTCAGGTGAGGTTTGGATCAGTGTTATATTGCCCCAGCTGCTCTGTGATTGATACTAGAATTATTTTGAAGCTGAGTACATATCCACATGGACTTCTGGCAGGGAAGGACTCTAGTGCTGCTATACTCAAACTCAAGTGAAAAAAGATACAGCTGTTCTGAAATCATCGGTTTGGAAATAGAAGAGGTACTGGGAAAAGATATTTTCTTTCTGCTTCTGTATGGCAATTGCAAGAAGGCAGGATTTAGGAGAGAAGAAATTGGGTAGAGTGAATCCTTCTTTCAAACCCTGCCTCATACTAAATTTCCTTACCCATTCTCTTGGGCCTATTCTCTTCTCTGCCTATATACCCTGTGATAATTCACTTCTTGTCTCCAAAATTAAAATGGTGTCTCTAGTCCTTATAATTTTGCTGTGAGTTTAAAATCTATTAATGTCAAAGGGATAAAGGTGCTAGTGTTTACCAAAAGAGAAAATGTCTGCTGAAAAGTACAGTTGAACAGTGTGATATATTTATGCCACTAAAATAAGGATGATTATTAATGTTGGCCATGACTAAAGAAAAATCTATTAAAATTAGCTGATTATTCATGAAAATATTTTTATATGTCTATGCTCAGCTCTAATATTGAGAACCTCATTAAGACAAATATTTAAACTCGAAGGAAAATGCCAGACTGGTTGGATAAAATCCACTTTTGGTAAATCAGGATTTATTTTAATAGCTACAGTCAAATAGATGATTTCCTTAATCCACCCTTCTTCTTACATTTTATCAAACCTAGTGTTTATAGTTCCTTTCCTATAGTTCCTTTCCTACATTTTATTCCTCTTCTTTTGCAAAGTGCAGATTGCAGAAGATGAATTGCAAATTCTAATTTTGCTTTTCTTTAACCATAAAGTACAAAACCTGTTGATAGATTTAATAGGAATCCATGCTACTGATCTCAGTTTCATCTGTCAATTTTTCAGTATCTCTGATGAAGATTATTTAATCTTCCTGACTCCAACAGTCATCTGAATTTTATTTCACCTTAGCTACTGTAATTTGCATTTCTATAGAGTCATTCCATTAGACATTCTGCCTTTGCCACTGTTATAGAGTCCTCTTTATTAAAAACTGAGATGAAGTATTCAATTTTTGGGCCAGATCCATATTATCTTTAAGACAATATTCACTTTTTATAAATTGCTACTCCACTTTTCTCCCTATTTACTAGAAAACCTTTTTCACTTGTTATAATTGCCTTTGCAAGGTTTATTTCTGCCTGACTTTCAACAATTCTGAATTTATGAATAAGAATTAAGTGAGGTCCACCCTTTCAACAGTCTTTTTCACCTACTGAGATGTAGTTCTGCCATTTATTTATCAACAGTAACTTTACTGTAATAAATCTAGTTGACAATGACTCCTTTTACTCAGTAACCTTAATTTTCCACCCCGTCTTGCTTATTAACCTCTCAATACCACATACTCCCCATTATACCACAAACAGCAGAAATTTACAGATCATATTTAACAGAGGCCAACTAGAAAATTGCACAGTAGTCACATGTACCTGGCTGTTGTGAACTGTGCACTTCTCTGTAGAATCAGCATTGTTTTCTACACACACATGTTCTCCTGCAGCTCTTCTCCACTATCTCATTTTGGCTACATCTGGGATGTGCCCAATCACTGCTTAGTTTTGTTTTACAGAGTAAAATTTAAGTAGAATCATAGAATCATTACGTTTGGAAAAGAACTTTAAGATCGTCGAGTCCACCTTTAAACTAGCACCACCATGTTCACCACTAAATCATGTCCTCAAGTGCTAATGCACACATTTTTAAGCACTTCTGGGGACTGGGACTCTACCACTTCCCTGGGCAATCCATTCTAATCTAATCTAAATTTCCCCTGGAAAAACTTGGGGCCTTTTCCTCTTGTCCTGTCATATGTATATAGAATATAAATATAAATGTATAAAATAGACTGCACTGTACCTGAAACAATTCATGCAGAATTTCTAAAACTGATATGTCAAAGAAGAAGTTGACAAGATGTACCACTTGCTCCTAGATACCTCTAGCTGTAGAAAAGAGTCAATGGACTACTACTAGCACAGATTTAGAAAAAGAAGGCAGGCCAAGGGAACTCTAACTCTCTGCAGATCTTGGGCCTGAGAGAGATGGGGACAACCTGTGGTATAAGTACTTTCATTCCCAGATCAGATCAAGAACAGTGCCCAGTGCCTGGGGTCTGAAAGTATCTCTTATGCTGTTGTACAGCAGGAGCAGCTTCAATACTGTCAGATCAGGCAGAGAAGCACAAAGCTTTGCAAAGGCTCCTGGCTATCTGAAATCAAGGATAAAATAGTGAGGGGCAGACACAGGATGCAGCCTCCTTGGAGGGAAACTCTCAGCTGAAAATGGGAGCATGAAACTGGAGCTCTCTGAAATGTAGCTCTTCCTTTAGACTGCTCTCCTCAGAATTATAAAACTCTAAGGCAACACCCCAAAGCTGGACGTACTTGATACTTAAAAACTTCCCAGTCCTAGCCAATGGCTAGAACATACTCTTACACAGAAGCATGCTCTTATTTTCTTTACAAAATCATAAATGTACATCTCAATGCTGTTGATATTCTTTTATTCCATATAGACTGTAGGTTCTTTATAATGAAATTATCATTAATTGATTATATATACTCTTTTCTTATGCCCTATACATTGAAGAAAAGGTATGAAGTCTTTGATGTTTTGCTGCTAAAAAGGACAAAAATGTCTCAATATAAGTGCCATTTCCCTAGTATAAATGTCAGATAAATCCCCCTCTGTTTCTTTTTCTCCTTCATTTTCTAATAATAGACCGAGGAACTTTTTAAAAGAGCTGCATATTCATCATCACAAATGAAACTTCACTTTTTCCTGTCTGTGGAGGCATTAATTATAGGTTTGCACTTCTAATTGAAGCATTCATGAACATGCCTTACACTGCAGCACATGTAAAATAATTGTTAGGCAGGCTATATGGTTTTCTGGGGGGGAAAAAAAAATGAACAAAAAATTGAAAGTATCAGCATGAATCCTGATAATGACTACCCCAATGGCTTATTTCCTAGTATCACTTATTGTCAGGAGAAGTTAAACTAGTGGGGGCAGGATATTATTTTAGAAAATGACCAACATCTTGTTCTTAAATAACAGTCACCTGATGCCCAGTCAAATCTAACCACTGTATTTGTAGGGCAGTATGGCTACTCCTCAAGGCAAATCAAAGGGGGCAGGAGCAAATGTTTTCCTCTCTGGTCAAAGGATCCCTAAAGAATTAACCAACCAACCAGCCAACCAACCAATATTAAAAAACAGCAAAGATATATAGAGCAGATTAGTAACTTCCTACATCTATTAGAAGGATGAATCCAAGTCTGCCACAGAATGGAAAAAAATACTTTGATTCATGGTTGGTTGCTTCTTATCTCCTCTTCTTGTTCACTAACATATAATTTCTTTGTACTTGTGCCTCAGTCCAAGGCACTTGTTAGCAGCAAACTCGAAGGTGGCAACAACAGAGAGATGGCAAAACAAACTCCTCTGTGGTTCTCTTGAAAGCAGTACTGGGTCCACAATTCAGCCAAAGAACTGCTTTTCACAGCTTGAATAGAGCAGTAGAGCCCATTGGCCTTTGAAGTTACTCATACTGGGGGTCTGTCTACCCATACAACGTAATGAGATTGTTCATAGCTGATGCAAACTGTGCCAGTTTACATTACTGGAAATAAAACCTGTAGATATGAATTTTGTTTAATATAAAGAAAAGCTAGAAAAATAGGAGCAGTATATAACTAGTTAGACTTTTGTTTGCATTTCATCCAAGTAGTTTGGGTTGTGGATTTCCATCTGTTTTGTCACAATGACATTTCAACCACTTAAAAATTGATTTAAATCAGGTCAAGAATAGAAAATCTTTTTTTTTTTTTCTGACTTGCTTAGTTTCAAATTTTGTTGAAAAGAAATGCAAAACTGAAAGAGTAACAGCCAGAGGGAGTTCTGCTGGAAATTAATAAGAGTTAGATTAGAGAAAGTTGTTATTCCAGATATTCAGCTTATGACTATTGGTAGGAAAAACAACAACAAAAAAAAATTAAAGCTAATTACAAAGAAAAAAACCCAAACCACAAATATTCTATGGTAAGACAAATTTGAAGTATTTGGAATTATGAGAGGGAAAGGTAGGTACACTCTTTCTAATTTCTCCTTTGTTCAAAAATAGAATCTTATTTTTAAATATTCTTTGTATAATTTTTTTTAAAAAAGCATTGTTGTCACAGATCTGACAGCCAATTCAGTGAAAAATAAACCAGCCAACACAAAAAAGCACGGAGAAGGAAAACCCTCTCTTAATGAAGATATGGGACTGAGAGACTTCACATTAAGCATGTTTTAGAGAGTTCCTATTAAAGCCTCCTCTCATACTGAAAGAAAAACATTATAAAACTCCAGGTAGCACTTTAAACCACTTAGACTGAACCTCCTGCGCTCAGCTGCTTGGCATTTTGGAACAAGTAAATTAATGCCAATATTTAGCACAGGAACAGGTGGGAAAACTAATGACTAATTTCTTCTCTCTTCCAACTCAACTACCACCACTGTCTTTTAAAAATACAATTCTTATCACTGCCTGCTGCTTCCATTTCTTGTCAGTCTCATTGCTCTGACATGGGGCTGCAATAAACAAACAGCTGGATGCATCGTTCTACTGCAAGTTGAACAGCTTCTTTCTTTGTCTTGATGTCCTCACATTGCCTCTCTTGGAAGGGTCAAAAAATCTGAACTCTTCTAACAGGGGGATCAACAGCACATGTGCTGCAAGTGACACTGGTTCAGCTTGGCTGCTAAACTAAATAAGCTCCATTAGAAAGGTATCTTTATTTCTCACTATTTTTCAGGCGTATGCGATAAAAGCAAAGGGAGATAGGACAGAATAAAAAATTTAGGCTTTCTATTCAGTGACACAGCAATAAAGGTATTCATCCAAGTTGTTGGTGAGTGGATATGAATGTCTGCTCTGAATCCGCTGAAACTGGAGTTGATTTAACTGTGCCTGTGTCAAAACCCAACATTTTCAACTTTTCTCACCTCAGCTACTTCAATCTGTCTCTATTACGTACTTTGCTAGCACTTGTTCTTTTTTCTGAATGAATGACCTTGTCAATGACCAAGAAATTTTTCCCAGGCAGATCTAGGCCTATAGCAACTTTTTCATCTTTAGTTTTGACATGTCCCAAGGTTTACATAGTCAATTGCGTTAAAAAAATTATTAACATGCTTAATAGAACCATATCTTCTTCCAGTGACGCATATAAGAAAGACTGATAGAGTGCTACCAATGCTGGCTAAGAGAAGGAGTAAGGGAACTTGATTTAAGTTTAAGGGAGCACAGTTCATGGTGGGCAATTGTGTAGGGACTTTAACTCTGTTTCAGCCTTTGACTGACCAATGACTGGGAACTTTTACGGCAATGATTCTGCTCTTGGGATGAAAATGCCTCTTTTTTTTTTTAATCTTCTTTTTATTTTATTTTTTAGACCTAAAGGAAGCCATTGAAAAAGATTCAAAAATATTGTAATTGCAGGAGAAAATGTTCATCAAAATTCTCATACATCTGCAAACATTTTTGCCTGCTACCAAACCGTCTCCCTGTCACAGTAAACCCTGTGTATCAAGCTTTTGAACTCCATACATGACAAAGTTTGATAGAATATAATTGTGAACTTTAGTACTAGCTAAAACTAGAGTGAATAGAAATGTTGAAATGATAAGTGAAGTATAACAAAAAGTAACAGTTGATTGATAAAGAATAAGTTCGTTGCCTTCATACATGAGTTCAGCTGTGTGTTCAGTTCCCACTGTCTTTGAAAGGGGCTAAGTCTTTCCTTACTTACATCTTTTTGGAAAGCTGAGCTTTTGAACTTCACAGCAACAAGCAGTAAGAATCCAGAGGGAATTAATAACCAATAATTAGAAAAAATTTACAAAGACTTCACTTCAGATACCAAAAATTTGTGTATATTCCAATACTTTTGCTTTTAAATACGATGGAAATCAGATGAGTTTTAAAGTCATTTAAAACTGATGAAATTTTAAAGTAATTTAAAATATTGGTTGGGTTGGGGAATTGAGCTGGGAGGGGGAAATAAATTGAAGAAATTGTTCTGAAATAAACATTTGTTTAAAAGTATCAGTTTAACAAAAGAAGTCTCTATATTAGGAAAAGAAATAAGCATGAATTTGCAGGAGCACAATTTTCTGAGCAACATGATATTTACACAAGAGAACTTAAGTCTGCACAAGACAGTGTCCAATTCATCTTCTGCCCTCAGTGATCATTGTGTCCACATGTATAGATAATTTCCAGGCATAAAGTTCAGTAGGTGTGTATGAATTGGTGAATTGTTCTAACATGTACTAGTGAGGCCACAGAATTCCTCAATAAAATCAAGTGTAGTTTTGGTCTTTTGAAGTTTAATACAAATCACTATATTGCTATTGCATAAGGTCCTAGTTCTGAAAGCTTGTTATTTATTGCCACCATCTTTTGTCAAACTCCATTGAAAAATGTCTGGGTAGAGTTGATTCCTCAGCTGACATTAACCAATGGAAATGAGATGTCTCACAGAGCAGAAGAAAACTTTTGCCTACATACTTAGAATAGAAAAGAGTTTTATATTATTTTTTTACCAGTTGTTTAAAAAGAAGATTTTGGGGGAAAAGGAAAAAAACTTTGCAGTATTCTATGCATATGAAATCTATCCGTAATATGGAATAAGAATGAAAAATTTGAGCCTATTAAGAATAAGTACACTGGACTTTTCCATTTTCTGTAAAAATAGTATCAGTTTTGTTCTGTAAAGCTGTCTCTTTAGAGACAGGTAACTCAATGCATTGCATTATAATTTAGTGGAAGTTATAATACTCCAGTATAAAAATCTGAAATGTGGCGCTGAAAATGGATAATTGATATTAATTCTTTAGCTACTGAACTTTCAAACTACAACTCTCTCAAACCCTTCTAAGTCATTTGTACCTGTAGGTAAATATTGGAACATATTGTGATGCCCTTTACAGAATCATTGTGGTATTATTTTTGATTTTTTTTGTGTAGTGTCATTTCTGTTTCTTGTCTGATGATTAGGTTTCAGTGGGTTTTTTAAATATACAGTCATGAAAGACTGCTTCCAGAACACTCTTTTGCAGGTAGCTCAAGTTAGTCACCTCAGAACAGGGAAAACAATTCAAGAGAACAATCATTACCTTGTTCAGAAATATAATGGTGGTGTAAATTATGACACTCATTACACAGTGATTTTAGTAACTGCCCAAGGCATGGATATAATAAGTGATTACAAGGAAGGACAATAATGATTCCTTCCTTCCTCATTCTTAGATACACTGGTATTAATCCACAATAAAGTCTCATCTACAAAATGGGAATGTGAATCTGGGCTCCAGCATGCAAGCAAAAGACAGAAATACTTATGATGGAATTGACTCTTCAGACAGAGTCTTTTAATTATATCAGATTTCATCTGAACATAAATTAAAACATTTAGCATTGTAAAACAACAGGAAATTCAAGGAGATCAAATAGAAATAAAACATTTATAAATCAGCACATCTCTATCTGTCACATATCCTTTCAGAGCAACTTTCTCTAGTGTTGCACTCAGGGGATGAACAGCTCCCCAGTTTCCTCTCAGACTTTCGGACGTGTGTTGCTTTGCAACACTTTGGAAGTCTGAACCCTTATTCCTTTCAGGATTCAACTTCACTGCAGGAGCTCCTTCTCTTACTTTCCCAGATGGTGCACCCTCTGTAGAGAGGTCTAGTTACCAAAAAAAATTTAGGACGCATTTGCCCTGAGTACTAATACTATTTATCTGATTTATTTATTGAACATTTGCCCTATTATTCTGTATTTAAAATACATGTTTTTCCTGTTTCTATATTATATCCTGTTTACTTTATAAATAAGATTCAACTAGGACATTAAACCCAAGAAATGAAATACTATAATGTTTTTTCAACCTGGTTAAGCCTCCTCACATCCGGTGGAATGCAGTGAGAAACTGTAGCAAGTTCCAATATGTCACTGTACCTATCAGTCAGCAGAGTAATAAAGTATGTTGCCAAATACAAAGCTAAACTGTGTTTATTCTTTTATCAGTATGCTTAGTAGAAAAATATAACATTTATTTTTCTGGTTAAATCACATTCACCATAGACTTATAATTTTATTATATACTATATATATACTATTATATATTATCATATATGTTATATAATATATATTATATATATTGTATATCACATTCGCCACATACTTATAATTTTATTTTAGGAATATTTTAGAAATCCTGGATTGTCACTTCTCAGTTGATTGGTATACAGTTAAGGGTCTAAACGTCGCTTATTATTGGGAGATTTCTCTATATAAAGGTATTGGTTCCATAACAATTCTGTAATCATTATTGCCAAACTATCCATACTCTGCAGATAATTTAAACAGAATACACCAGATCAGAACTTTGCAGAAGCTGCCAGTTCTGTCTTGTAGTAACATTTAAGACTTTGACATTTTTTAATTACAGACTGGAATAAAAGAAAGACTTAAAAACATTAAAGTGAAAATTAAATCTCAGTGCACAGATTTCTCATGAGATTTTCCACTCAGTTAAAAAAAACACAAAACAAAAACATATTCACCCTTATGCTTAGAGCACAGGATTCAGACACATGGCAGATGCAATATTCCACATTTCAATTTATGCTGACAAGAGTGGTAATGTAAGTCAAAATCTCCCATGTTGCATAACACAATCCTTTCCATGAAGTTGCAGTGCACTTAAGAATTTTTTATTGTTTTAGCAAAGTCAGAATTTCCAGCTAGTGAGAAATCACTGAAACTGGATCCCTCTGACACCAATGTCACTGCACATTTAGATGACAGCTTAACCAGAAATGTCTATCAGTTCTCTCACACTATTTCAGCAGGAAGGAGAAACACTTATTAGTCGCTTGAAAACTAGATCAAACCCTTGGAATTTCACTAAAACTATATAAATAATGTTAATTCTTTTTGGTTTCCCTGTTCAACCATTTTAGGAAGAATAACAGCATGGCCCTCAGTTGATGACTCCTGGTACAAAGACCATTTCTTCAGAGTAGCAGGCATCAATGAGAGCACCATTCCTGTTCATCCAACTTGCAGTGGACGTTTGAGATGACAACAAATCAACCCCACAATTCTTAAGTAACATTACACCTGATTTCTTGCAAAGTTCAAGTAGATAAGTCAAACACATTATGAATGAAGATGACTACATACTGAGCTCTAAACATGGCTTAAATCTACATTTATCAGTAATTTTTCACAATTTCTATTATTAAACTTACAGTAGCTAAAACTTAAGAGGTTATGAAGCAACAATACATGCTTTCATAAATTCTTTCTTTAAGAGAGAGCTTCTTAGATATTAATCAAATGCTTAAGGTAAGACAACCTCTAGATGGAGCAGAAGGAACTGGGGGTAAGATTATGCAAGAATTTGGGTTGTGTGGAAGTTTGCCATTAGTGGGGAGACATGGAACTGAATTTCTTAGCGATGTATAGGAAAAAATATGCTAAACAGATTTTATAAATAAACAAAACAAAAGAAAAAACCTTCACTAATGATTAAGGAAAGATAAAATGTTTCAACATTCCACCACAGAGTAGAGAGAAGAGTTTTGATTATGATAATAGTAGAAGCAAATTCTAGAGCAAGACCTATCCATAGCAGCTCCTAAAAGCTTTGCCAAATTACAAGAAACTAAAGATTTTATGGTGAATATCCTACTGCCACTAATTCTTTTTAAACTCCTGAATAATTTGTCTTTTCTTCTATAAGCCATAAATAAACCACAGATTTATTAAGTTAGCAGGAAAATTTCTTTTTGTTAGGTTATTTCTGAACTGAATATTATAAAGTTCCTTGGAATTTCTCCTGCTGTGAAATAGCCATTGACACAAACAATTGACTATACATCTATATATCTTATAAAAATGACTGTATTTTTAACTATTAATAGGTTTTCTTGGAAGCTGAAGAATGGGAAAGAAAGGTAGCATTTGCTTCTCATGTTAGAGAACAGTGCTGTTGAAGCAGTTATTTTGCTTCTCAAGTTACATGATTTAGTAAGCTTTACAGGAAAGGCCCTCTTACTATGCATAGAGAGAGTTATGTCTAGTATTTGTGTTGGCAAGTGAAGAAATTCTGACCCATGCAATAATCAGGTGGGAATTTAGAACAGAGATAATTCTGTCATTGGATAGTCTTGCTATTGATTAAAAGATCATCTGATTTAAAAAGTACAAGAAAGAAGTAAAACCATTGCAAATATACATCAGTGTGAATTGCATTTCAAGAACAGTAGATTTTCTAGATGTTTATTAGTTTTATGTTCTAGTTGCTTGTTTGTTTTATAGTCATTCTTTCTTCATTGTTCACAGTAGGCTATCAGACTTAACACTTGATTTACAAACTTAAACTTTCTTTAAATGCAAGAAAGTAATATTTCTGAGACTATTTGTGCTTAAAGGTTTTGCTGTGCTGAGCCAGACTGAAATCTGCAGTGCCAGTGTTTCTAATTACCTCAGAAAATCTTAAGTAGAATACAAGATGACTGCTGCCCTGGAGCCTTAGGTGGAGTCAGCATGGGATGATTTTACAGTGTGAATTATAAGGGAATAGACACAAAAGGACACAAATATTTACTTTGAGTAAGATTTTTCTTTAGTCTTAGGGTCTTTCTGTTATCAAGGACCCTAGTGACAAATTCTGAGTTCCAGAAACTCTCAGAGTGTATATATATATATATGTGTGTGTGCACATAAAAGTATATATATACACATTCTCTCTCACACACACACACACACACATATGTTTGTTAAAATGTAGCCAGATAACGCCTGCAGAGACCCCTTTTTTTTGAAGTCTCGCCTCAGTAGTAATTGGGCTGACTCAGTTTCTTTACCTGCTACATTTCCATTAACCAAATACTACAACTAAAGTAATGTTGTGGTTGCTACCAAAATGCTGCTTACAGCTGTGCAGAGTCTGCTACACACGAGTAAGAGTCAGGGAGAAGGAAGTGTGACTGGGGTACAGCACAAGAGCAGGACTAATAAAAATGCAGGCTTCCACCCTGTTTGCCATAAACAAATGTTTTAAAGTAACTGTGCTGTACTTTTCAACATGTGCAGTTTTCATAAGAGTAGAAGAGACTCATTTTACATCCCAGTGACCTAGTTTTCCAGGAGGAAGGGCCTCATATTGTTATGCATAACCCAGCAGTTTTGAAACCAGCTGTAGAAGAGAAACACAGAGTAATGAGGGGAAGAAGGACTACAGGGATTCAAGAGTTAGTACACTGGTGAAAATGAAGCTAAATATGCCTGCAGGCAGCAGCAGCTCTAATGCTTTTGCAAGAGTGAATTAAAACTCAGAGGCAAAGGATATAAATTTCTGGTGGAGGCTAAGCCCATTATTCCTAAATAAAATCTACCCCTGCCTGCAATGCATGAGGAGATAGAAGGAAGAAGTCAAAGCACTGTGTAAAGTAAATTTTCATCTCTTAGCTAATTTAATAACAGAAGGAAGAGAGCAAGCTAACTAAACAGCAATATCAAAGGGTGAAAAGACAAGAGCCAGGGCCTCAGATTCATGAATATGATTTCCCAAATACCTTTTGACTTCTGAATGCAGTTCCCCTTAAAATGTATACAGTTATGTCTCTTTGACAAAACAATCCATAATAGTGTCTCAGTTGCTTAGAAGGAAATTCTATTTACCATCCCCTTGTAGTTTAGAAGACGCAAGTCTTTTCTCTGGCTTGCTCTTTTTCTTCTGTCTCACTTTGATCCTTACATACTGCTCCTGAGCAAGGATTACACATGTGACTGGGCAGCTTTTCTTGGTAGGAACCTATTTTTCCAAAAGGAGCTGAGTCACCAAAGAAAATGCAAACTAAGAATGTTTTTAAACTTGAATGAAGTTCATAACTGCTGGTAAAAGCCTTAGGCAAAGCCTAATAATTACTATATTACTGTAATATAGTAATTAATTAATGTTTTGAATCTAAACCCTCATTTTGAAACTATCAGTTTCGTACTTTAAGAGAAAAGAGGGAGTGGAAGTATAGATCCAGGGTGAATCCAGTGAGTATCCCTAAAACAGTCAGAAACTGAAAGAAATTGGGTTAATACCCTGTTCCGTATTTCTACTAAAAAAAAAAAAAAA
>VZRX01016347.1:84153-109649 GCA_013398075.1 Notiomystis cincta
GTTTGGTTTGCATGGCTAACAGAGATATTCTTACAGCTGCCTGCCACTTATGTGAGCTCAGAAGGGTTAAATTCCTCAGGTCATTAATACTGGCAAAGAATTATTTTGCATGGGGGGAATGCAGTCTTGATACCAATGAATGCAAGAGGTGATCCTCCCCCTCTACTCTGCCCTAGTGAGGCCACATCTGGAATGCTGTGTCTAGTTCTGGGCTCCTCAAAAAAAGAGAGATAAAGAGCTCCTGGAGAGAGGCCACTGGAGGACAACAAAGATGATTCAGAGACTGTGGCATGTCTCTTGTAAGGAAAGGCTGAGGGAGTTGGATCAGTTCCATCTCAAGAAGAACAGCTGAGAGGTGACCTCATGAATGTCCCTAAGTATCTGAAGGGAAGCTGCCAAGAGAATGGAGCCAAGATCTTCTTGGTGGTGCCAAGGAATAAGACAAGAGGCAACAGGCAGAAACTGATGCACAGGAAGTTCTACCTGAATATGAGGAAGAACTCTACTATGCAGGTGACTGAGCAGTGGGACAGGTGTGGAGTCTGCCAAACTGGAGATATTCAGGAAAAGTCTGGGCACAATTCTGTGCAGAGTGCTCTAGGATGACCCTGAGCAGGGAGATTGGACCAGTTGACTCCTGTGGTCCCTTCCAAACTGATCCAGATTGTGGGTAATTTTTCTATTTCTGTATTTCCTGCCAGAAAATGAAGTTTTTGTAAAAGCCTTTCAGAAATATTGAAGAAAATATGAATATGCTTAGATTTACATGTCCAAGTATAAGCAGTGACAGTTCTTCTGTTTTAAACTTAAGACCATCAAGCAGAAATTGAGAGTTACCTTGTAATTTCTCAGATTTGACACTTTTTCTTCCCATATTAGAAGACCAAAACACAACACCTGGGACAATGTTTTCAATAATAACAATAACAATAATTCTAATATATTTTATTTTTGAAAGCCAGTTGAAACAGGTCTATCATTTGTCTTGATAGGAAATTTCATAGCTTTTCATAAACCCAAGAATTCTACTAACTTTTAACCCAATTGAATGCTGTAAATTTTCTTATACTCCTCATTTGACGGGGTACTATTCTTAGCTTCACATGTCAAATATTATTGAGAATGTGGTATGCCTCCTAAACCTTTCCTCACTTTCAAAAGGTGGCTATTTTCATTTGATTAAATATTCCATAAGCAAGGTATACACATGACTTTGGCATGCTCACTGAGAAAAGGTGCTGTGTTAATATGATATATAATATTGTTCTAAGCAATAGAAATAGACTGCAGGGGAAAGACCCAGCTTCATTTAAATAGTGATCGATGGCAGCACATCATGATACAATAACTAATTTCCTGACTGGTAAAAACAAATCAATGAGGAGTTTTTGATACTATTCTTCAAGAGAAGGGGATATTTAAGGTTTGATCGTAATCATGAAGTTCAGACAAAATTCCTACTGACTTCACATACAGTTTCTGTGAAAGTGTCATAGCATTGGCTCTAACAAGAAAGATACTGGAGAAATTTGTATCAAAAGGAATCCCACCCTCAGTGCTCATTAACTAGCTTTATCTGGACAATTAATGGAGTTTCTGTAAATGACAAAATACATGCTTAATTCAAGGACTGCCCTGGAACTTTAGTGGCATCTAAGAAAAAACTGATTCTTTCCTCTTTTAGAGGATATCAAATTTCTTCTTCATCTGTCCTTGAGTGCCTCTGCCTGTGTGGACAGAGTAAATGTGTTTTCCATTTTCTAGTATAAGCTCTTCCTTCTTCTGATGGTGCATGTTTGAATTCCTTCTCAAATACCTAAGAAATTGCCCAGTCGTGCAGACTCATCTTAGTTCCTCAATCATTAGTGGGGCAAGAGGCTGGGTGGTACAACTTACTTGGGATGGGTCAGGTAAGGCTGGCACATGGATGAGATTGCAGCTGACTTCAGATTGTGCTTTAATGCCTTACTACACACTGAAGTCTCTCAATCTTGGCTGGAAGACCAGTCTGAAATAACAAATTTGTTGTTATCCTTTTATTTGTGGTTTCGTTTGAGGATTTTTAAGATTTCTTATAGACTTTTTTAATTAGTATTACTGATTTATGGTGATTAACAACGTGCCTCCAAATAACAGAAAGACTTGATTCCGGAGTTTGAAAGAATTAAGCCAATTTTATTTCTCTGCCAGACTAAGTTGCTACTAAGTCACTCTTTCAGCTGAGTAAGTGGAATTTGGCCTCAATTTCCCCCAGAAGGTATCTGTAATGTAGAGCTGTTTGTGTTTCAGCCTTGAGAAATTAATCATAAACACCTTCTTAATTAGGTGTAGGATAAATCTCCAAGAAAACTCTAGGATCTGTTACTAGAAAAATTTCTGAGCAAACAACTTGGATTAACTAAAGTTGAAAGTACTGTCTGTTGCTTAAAAACTAATACAAAATGACTGTCTGATTAACTGACAAAGCAGATGTCTCAGGTGAGTAATGGAATAAACCATCTACCAGCTGACAAACAAAATGACTGTACTATGTGGATAAATTGACACATATACAGAGTTCTAATCCATGTCTGCTGGTTTAATTGACTAATGATGAAGTGTAACTCTGAATGTAAACACAGCACAGTTAAATCTAATCTGAGATACCAGCACTCAGGAAGCCAGTGCTTCAGCTGCTGTAAAAGTTTACGCCAGGAAGAATACAACTCATGCAGTGAATATGCAGATTAGGAAAGGCTTGAAAGGCAATCAGATCACTGGTGGTAACAAGTTAAATATCAACACTCCTACTAAATTTCAGCACAGATTGCCCCTGGCAAAAGGAAGGGAGAAATGTGTCCAAGAGTAAAAAGCAACAGGATCTTTAACTAGGCTTCAGCAGAGTACTGTTTCCATACCTTAGTGTTTACCTTGACAATGCAGTCATGTTCATTCTTGTTCAAAATAAACATTTTGTAGGTATATAAGAGATCTTTACTAGTAACAAATGGAAATTTCATATACAACTTCAGAACAGCATCTTTGTTTTAATGGGAATTCAATCTTTCCATTTGTTTATTAATATCTTTCTGTCATTTACATAAACAGGTGGAGTTGATGAATATGCAATGAGAGACTGAAGCTGCCCATTTCTCCTCAATATGGCTTCCTGCTGCCTCATCCACCTGCTTTGTATTTATTTCCAGAATGCAGCATTTTTCACCATTTGCTCAAGTGCTTTCTAAGGGGAGACTCCATCCTGACCACAATTTGTTTCCCAGAGAATGTGGATCCCCAAGCACACTCTACCATTCTGTACTATTATAATTGTTATTAATGTAAAGTATTCCCCAACTGCACAGAGTAGCATAAAGTAGAAGAACACTAATAAATATCATCAGTTAAAGTGTCACAAAAAAGAATGTATTTATAGAAAAATCTAAACTGAAACAACTTTGCCTAAGGACTGGAGAGTGTAACCCTTTTGCTGTCATACTGTTTACTAGCTGAGTAGATCCTTTCAAAACAAGGAAGCTTCATGGATGGGTAAAATGGGACTACACTACTGAATTAATATTGAATCAACCTGAATGAAAGTTGTACAATGTAGACTAAAAATTACATGACAGAAAAAGAGTTAAATAAGATAGCTCCATAATGCTTGGCTAAAATGGTGCAGCTTTAATTTACATCATCAAACAAAAGAGTATTTGGATTCCCGCAGTAATCCTAAAATAGAACAATTAACTTGTGGTCTTGCAAATCATCAGGACACACTGGAACAGGGTGCCCAGAGAAGCTGTAGCTGTCCTACCCTCAGAATTGTTCAGAGCCAGGATGGATGGGGCTTTGGGCAACCTGGTCTAGTGGAGATGTCCCTGCCCATGGCAGGAGTTTGTAACTATACAATCCTTAAGGTCCCTTCCAACCCAAACCATTTCTATGATTCCCTGATTCTATGATAAACAGTGAAACATTTTCAGGATATTTTAGTCTTTAGTTCAGTACTCCATAAATTCTTGCTTCAGCTGGCATCATGTTACCGCTGCAATACATTATTGCATTGACATCAGTTGATCTTGGTGTGCTTTCTGTACACTGTAAGAACATAGAAATGCTACATATATACAAACAATATATTAAATATATTGTAAAATAATCAGAATTTCAAAAGCTGTTTAGGCTTACGTAGTTAGTAGTTGTTCCTAGGTGTATAAAGATACTTTGTACTGGATTTAAATTATGCTAATCTTGGAACAGGGACCTAGGAGCATGCAGATCCACAACCAAATGCTGTAACATTTTGATCACTGTTACTTGTCTTACCTTTTCCTGTGGCTTTTGAAGTCCTGGCTGCCAAATGTCCTAACTTTACCAGCAGACAACGATCACATTTGTAGCTAAAGAATTAATCTGTGTGGTGGTCTGGGAACTCTTATTATGTCTCATTATGTCCAAGAGGTTATAAATTATTTAGAACCAATTTCCTACCTTAAAATAATAAACAAAGCTTCAGATGCTAGCCAGGGACTGCTGAAGTCAGGACTTTGATAGAAAATGGATAAACATCTTTTGAAGTGTTCTTCTTTATATTTTGTAGTTTGATGCTTAGGTCCTGACTAGATCTAGATTTGTTTCCATGAAACGAAGAAACAAAATTCTGGGGGAAACAATTCACTTTTGCAAAATGTAGACAATAAATCAAATCTGAAGATCAGTAGTCTACAAATAAAACTATATTCTTTTTGTATTTAATGTCCCAAAAATGTTAGCACACTGATGTACTCACATTGAGGTCAGAAATTTTCCTTATTTAGTTGTTTGAAGTTGGTGCAGAATGAGAAAGTTGTCCTTGTTGGGGAGGAGGACAAGAAGGTCAGGAGTGGCAGTGATGTATGAAAATAAGAACTAGAGGGAAAGAGTGAAAAGCTTGAGGAAAATGGTCTGTGTTGACAGACAGAAGTGTTAGTGTATAAAATGGAACAAGAAACCTGTTAGACTTGAAATTAAGAAAAACAGGCTTGGAGGTTACAAAGAAGTCTCTTCCATTGTGGTATTATCCTTATTGAAATAATTGTAGTGAATCATGGGAAATGAGATTAAACACTCAATGAGATAAATTTTTGAGACTGGAAACCTGGGAGGGATGCCCAACTTGTAGTGGTATTCTGAGTTTCTTCAAGAAATATAAACAAAATGTTCCAAAGTTTTTTAATTTTTCTGAGTACTCCATTCTCTTACAGGAGTCAGTAGCTTAAGTTTTTGTGTCAAATAAGGATGGAAATGAATTTGAAGCGTAAAATATTTCCACATGTTCTGTTACTTTAAATCCAGATTTTTAGTTATGGTCGTTATTATAGACGTGGAAAAGTTAGGAAGGCTGATGACAAGCAAAAGAGAATAATTCCTAGAGGATTTAAGGATCACCTTTACTGCACATGTTATTGGTAAGGGGAAAGTAGCAGGTTACTTTGAATTCATAATTAGTTGCATGGGTTCAGTAACATGGAAACAAACCTTGCCAAGCTACTGAAAATAGTAATTTTGGGCGATATGTAGACACACTGTGTCTAGGGACTGGATAAGGAATTTTATATCTGCACAAGTATGGGGTGTGTTTAGGTTTGTACTCAAACTTTGTCATGGCTACCAGTCTCTATTTAGAGCTGATGCAGTTTTGCCACCCATGGCTATAACATTCCTACTTGCATCGTAATCTTCAGAGCTAAAACTCCACAAGAGAATAAAAAATAGCAGATGGAGTCACGTCATTTATACCCAATACTGCAGGAAAGGCAGCCAGGTCACAGCAGATCGGGGGGGGAAATCCATTTTTGTCACTAAGCAGAAGAAGAAAAAATAAATCACAAATAGAAAGAGATTAATTTCTAAGGGACCAGCTATTAAATGTAGCATGGAAATTGGACTCTCTCAGAAGTTTGCAGAATTTAACTTCACAAAATATATGCAATGGTGAATTATTACTTTAAACTCATAACCCAAGGCTGCAATGTAGGTATATAGAAGGTAGAAATTAATTAATCAGCAATCTAAGCTGAGAGCAATATTCGCCTTTAGATGCCTGGTGACTAGAAGTAAGGACACCAAAAGGACTTACATAAATTATAGGTCACTGGAGATAACAGCACTCAAATCTGTGAAGGTCTCAATGTTAAATGCAGAAGTGGTGTAACAAGATAAATAACAAGTGTTTAATGATGGCAGGAAAACAATAATAACCTACAATCAGATGGATAATAAATTGTGGACAGATGGTAGTTGGAATCTGCAAATATTTCACTGTCCCATCTGCCTTCATCCATTGTTATAATTTTAAATTGGAATCCAAAAAATAAGCTTTTATTACTTTTTTTTTTTTGAAAATACATTATTAGCATCATGTTGTGTGAATCTGTTTCATAGTTTGCTATAATACATCACCAACAGCCCTTCATATTATGAATTTTCAGGACCGGGAAAAAGACAGGGTGATTTTGGTTTTGTACCTTTTTGTCTTATAAATTTCATAAAACAAAACTTCCTCTGTAAGGAGCATTTTTATTGCAGAAAACATTTTAGAAATTTTTCCTCAGTCAAGCAGTGGTATGACTTTGAAAGTAAAGTAGATTTTCCTATCCAAATAAATATATTGTACAAACATAGTAGGTACCTTGACAAACAAATAGCATTCAAGGGCAAAGTGTATATGCACATTCATTTAGAGATACTGTGAAAATTACCAAAAAGTATTTAACTTCATGGGTCCAGAATGGAGAATATGAATTTTTCCAACTTGTGGTTAAAGAAAAATTTCTCCCTCAAATAAATAATATGAAACTTGTTTTTTTGACATAATCTTTTCTATACTTTCACATGTATCTTTCTCAGTTTGAGGATGTTAATTCCTAATCTTAATCTGATCCAGCAGAAAAATGAAAGGAAAAAAATAAACAAGGCCATTTTTCTAGGAGTTTGTACAAGGGTAAAAAATAATAGGAGAGGGCATTTTCTTTGTAGCACAACTCTCCCTAGCAGGCAGGAGGGATAGGAAAGAAAGAGAGAACTTCAACTCATTTGAAGAGGCTGTCCATCAAAGGCACTTGCAGTTCCTCAGACACAACCATTAATCACCACCATCCTACTAGAGGAGAAAAGGGCTTTTACAAGCAACTTAATGAGCTTAATTCTGAAATCTGACAGAGCTTAGCCCCAGGTAGCTGAGCTCTGAATGGTCTTAAATTTAACTGCTTTACAAAATTCTATCTTTTTGTAAAGTGTGTATGGGAATTGGGAAAGGGAATTGTGGGGGCATCTGGTTTGTTTCTGTGGTATTCAAGGATAATAAAGTTAAGGGTCAGTTTTCTTTGATCTATATTCTTATGCCAAACTAATATGCTAATATCTTATTTAAATCAAGGCATATGGATTTGCATACTGTAGTGTTCTATATCCCATTGAGATCTTCACTGCCTCGATGTTCTGTGTTCTCCTTGTGCTTCAGTTTCAAGGGCTTTTTAACCTCTGGAAGAATTTATTATGTGCTTTCCAGATGGAAAGGGAAATAAAAAGCCAGTTTATTATAAAACATCTAAAAGAATTATTAACCTTTCACATGTGGAACACAAGACAAAATCTATGGTATTGATATGCCGAAGAAATTTGGGGAGATGAACTAAATTTTGGAATTGAGAGATTTAACTATGTGTTAATGGATTTCTTATAAATATGCACAAAGATATTAAACAATAAAAAATAACCAGGAAGCAAGGGACATCTGTGGGGGATTTTCCCCCAACTGTTTTGCTTTTTTTTGTAAAAGGTGTTTCAGACTTTGAACAATGAATAATAGGTAGGATCGAATGGTAATAAACAATATTCTGAAGTGGTTCCTTTCGTAAGGTTTTTGCAGAAACATATTTATTTGGTGAAAGTAGCATTGTCTTTGTGTCCCAAATAATTCAGACCAATGACACTTTTTACATGCAAGATCTGAGAACCAATCACCCCATAGAATAAGGAAACAGATGAATAAAAAAGTAACTAAGAGTCTAAAAAAATCCCCAAACCAAACAAAATCCCCCATGTATTCAGCTAAGAACAGTCTGAAAGAAATAGTTATTTTTCCACATGTTTTTATTCACAGTTCAAAAAATGTAACTCTAGAAAATTAAAACTTCAGGAAAAAAGAAGCCTGCTTGCAAGGAAAGAGTTGCCAGAAATCTAGAAGAACTAGATTCTAGAAATTAAGAGGACCTGGGGAGAATTACAGACCGTTCAAAACTCAAGGCAGTAAGGATGTTGAAAATGGTAAATTAAAAAGATTTATAAAACCCAGTGAAGAAACAGTAGGGAGATTTGTTTTGGAGGACTTCTAATGAACTTGGTAATGATATAGGTGAACTTATTTTAAAAGCAGTAGTTGAATTTTGTATGCTTTTCTATATAATGAAAGATAGAAAATTAATTTGAGAATGGATCATAAATGGACTGAAGGAGACCATTAGAATGGGTTTGGTGTAAGATGGAGAATCAGTATTTTACCTGAAATAAATTAAGTTATTTTCTGCAGCTTGCAAATTTCAGAATCTGTTTAACTGGTTAAATTTTGTTCAATATTTAGTTATTTTGTGATTATTATTAAGATGTAAGCATAAATATAGAGAGAATAGTTTTTCAGAATTTCCAAATTTCTGTGGCTTCCTCTAAAACTGTAATACATGCCTCTTCCTCTTATAAATATGTATACAAGAAATTATTTTTTAAATACTTCAGTTAAACTTTTGGCATTATTTATACAGAATTACATATAATGATGGGAAGAGGTGTCAATCATATGTTGTAGTTTCTGTTCTGTCCCCATGCCAGCACTTTATTCAATCAAAACTACAGTAGTTGTCTAAGATCCAGCCCATCTTTTCTCAGAGCTCATCCTCCTAGGAACAAATATGGTCATATCCTGAAAGCTGTGGAGCAGGTCACAGAGCTTGACACGTGCCATAGATAAGATTGTGCACCTTGAGTTACTTTTAATCTTGTGCGTTTCAAATGTAAGTGCTGACTTCATGCTCTGGGTGTTTTGACTCACATTTCTGAACTTTAATTTTACCTGTTTCCTTGCTGTATAAGGAAGCTGACTTGTGTGCATGGTAGTTAATCATATTCACTTAATAACCCTAATTCAGTTTATTTCATCATAAGCTATGCTATTTTGGCATTTTCACACCCTCCTTTTTGAGTGATACAAGTCTGCTCTCTGTCTCATTGTCTTTCAGAATATGAAAGTTAGGATTTCACAGAAGGAGTCAGTCTCTTTATCACCTTATTTAATATACAGCTATTAAATCTTAATCATATTGTTCTTATTTATGTGAAGAACATTTCCTTGAAATATTTTCCCATTTTTACCATAGTTCTAATTTTTTTAATGTCAAAATTCCATTCACTACTTTGTGAGCAACATTTCTATTTTGTCACTGCCTCTTCTGCCATAGGAAGACCATTGTTCATCCTTTTCAGCTGAGAGAAACACTTTAAATTATATTTTGACATATCTTCTTATTTAACTTGTAAACTAGACTCTTTCTATGTATGGATGGACTTAACATAAATCTTGTTTAAAGTCAATATTTTATATCAGGAAGGCAAAATTAAAACTTCTTTATATTTCTCTGATTTTTAATTTTTTTAAACAAACTTTGAATATGGCAGCCTTTGGCTTTTGTTGGGATTGGGATTATTTTTAATGTACTAACCCCCAATTATTTAGATTAACTTCTAGTATTTTAATATAAGGCTGCCAGACAGTGATAACAATTGCACAACATATATTCTGATATTTTTGTTACAGTACTCCTCATATAAGCTGGTGAACCCGTTGCTTGAAATCTGTAGAATCGTATGTTGTAAATACAATCCATCTTTTCTCATTTCACCTTCTGCGATATTGCAAAAAAAAAGATTTGATCCTTTTGATCCTGTGGGAACAGGCAGACATAATGGCATTCTTGCAGCATTTATACACTTTTTGCTCCCATCATTCCAGAAACTGAACATGTATGAGAAATCAGTTAATTGACTAATACTATGTATTTTATTTTCGGTCCCTTTTATGTTTTAAAAAAGGAGCCTGATACATAATATTTTTGTTCTAATCATAGAAATTAAATTTTTTTCTCAAATTAGTCTTCTAGGCTTTAATTTATGCCTAAAATAGTAATTGATACTTATTCTTTATGTAAAAGTAGACAGATTTAATTTCCTCTTTTAACATATTAAACAGTGTTACATTATATTTTACTGATTTTTTAAAGAGCAGTTTCCTCATTTTTTACAGACTGGTGAATAATAATTGGGTTATTTTTTTAGGAGCCAAATGTGGGCTTTGGTGAATTGTTCCATGCATTATACATCTGAACTAATCCATTCCATCTCTTTCTTGTTTCTAATACAAAAACTTTCAAATACGATCACAATATGAATAAGAGCAAAGACGCCCATATGATGTAATCCCCATCAAGTAAAAATAAATTTTCCCTTCTGATTTTTTAAAGGAGAAGTAGTCAAGATAATCAAGTTGTGCAAGTCAAGATGATTTTTGTGCAATGCACAGGTAAGCTTCCAGATTCTTGGTCACACAATATGATGGACAGTTAATACATAAATGGGGTTATTAAGAGCTGAAATGCAGATATAATCTTCAGGTAAGGTTATTAATGGAGAAGTGGGTGTACTGGAGGAAATAGCACTTCATCCTGACCTGTTCTTAAATTTTTTCTCTATTTGGTGTCAGTGGTCACAGTCAGACAGAAGGCTGTGCTAAATGGATACCTGGGCTGACAACTGTTCTCCCTGTTAATTTTTCCTTTGCAGACAAGATCATGGTCTAAGCAAGGAGTAGTCAATGCAGACAAGATCATGGTCTAAGCAAGGAGTAGTCACTGATGCCATGAGACAAGGCCATGGAATGGGAAGTGGCACAGTGGTAGCTGGATGTTCCACGGTCTCTCATGGTGTTGCCTCTGTGGTCAGGGAAACCCTTCACCCTATTCCCAATTCCATCCTCTGGATAGCAGGAGCAGTTTCAGGTTTGGTTTCTTGTCTTGCTCCAAGTGTGGTGAACAAGCATAAGGTGTAATGCCCTGTTTGGTGTGTTTAGTGGAAGGTAGTTGGATTTACTATGGACAGTGCACGAGAGAAACAATGAAATTCTCAGGAGGTTCAATAACAACTTTATTTGCAAACTGTGGAATGTTCTGATGGAATAGACACTTAGCTCAAGAGCAGCAAAGGACTGAAGACTAGAAGAACAACTGAGAATGAATATAATTTTCACATACACTTGCCTTGTTCCCTTCTCCCAAGGATCTCCTGCTGCTTACGGTTAAAAGCTGGGTACTACTCGCCCAGCGGGGTACTACAGGCTGATCTCTGGACTAAAAGAGTATATTAATGGTAATGTTCTCATGGTTTAGAAAGCATTCTTCCCTCAATACATGCTTCTTTCTGCCATTGTTTAAACAGTCTTTGAAATTCACATATATGATGGTGTCTAGAGAAGGGATGTTCAGCCAGATAAACTTTCAAGTGGTTGGATTTATTCCCAGTATTTTTATTCATTAGTGTAACTTCTCTTTCTCAGGTTTCTAATAATTTTTACTCATACTGCATTTGAAACACAAAAGCAACTGCAGGTTATCTTATTTCTGATCAAGAGTAGAACTTATATCACAATTTAATTCTCATTTCCTGTTGAAATACCATCATTAATATTCTCAATATACTTTTGCTCACAGGATAAACTCTTACTTTGTCCAGGCCTTCTGCCAATGTAATTCAATGGGTCAGCTTCAGAAGAACATTGGCATCAAAATAAGCACATTGAGATCTGTCCATGTTAGTATCTCTGCAGATGGTATCTGCATGATAAGGATTTTTTTGTGATCAAAAGGATAGTTAGCCCTATTTAAACCTTGCTCTCATGGCAGTGTTTCAAGACTAACTTTGTAATGTTTAGCTATGTCCTCAGAGAATAAGCTACCAAGTGAGAGCTGAATTCCATGTAGAAAGTCTGCTGAATTGGCTTGTCATTTTTTCAAGAAGCATCCAGCTTTTGAAACCTTTTGTCTGAATTGGATGTTTTTAGATGCTCCATTTTAATTAAGTTGTGGGATAAACACTATGTATGTAGATCTGTCTTCTGTTCAGGTTAGGTGCTATCAATGATCTGTGAATGTCTTAAAACCTAGTGCAGATCTTCCATCTCTGATAACATTTCACGTCCTCTAAGATACCTACAGAAAACCAAGATGGAGTAATTTAGACTTCCAGTAAATAAATATTTCTACTCTCACTGACATCCAAAATTAATGCCTAGAAAAACATGGATCTGATAGAGCAGGTCCAGAAGAAGGCCAAAAAAATTATCAGAGAGATGGAATGCGTGTCCTATGAGGACAGGCTTTGAGAGTTGTGATTGTTCAGCCTGCAGAGGAGAAGGCCTCAGGTAAACCTTATTGTGACAATTCAGTACTTAAGGGGAGCTTATAAGATTGGGACAAACTTTTTATAGGCCTGCTCTCATTAGGACAAGGAATAATGGTTTCAAACTATACATATTTATGGAAGAAATGCACATTTGGTTTTTTTGGGTTATTTTAATAATGAGGGTGTTAATGCCCTGAAACGGGTTACCCAGAAAGAGGTAGGTGCAGCACCCCTGGAAACATTGAAGGCCAAGGTGCACAGGGCACTGAGCACCCTGCTTTAATTGAAAAGGGCTTGGATTATTCCTGAATGGCTGGACTACATGATCTTTAAAGGTCCCTTGCAACCCAAACAATTTTATAATTCTATGAATATAGGAACATAAGTATTTATGGATATTTTCTTAAGCATAAATTTTTGTGATTCAAAGTTACACATATTGAAGATAACATTTTTGGGTTTAATAATCTTGAATTATCATTCTTCTAAAAATGTATCTAAAACTGTTTTTGAAGCCATGTGATCTTTTGGTAATCAAGCATCATGTGGAAAATAATTCCGTTACTTAATCATCATCACAATGTGAAGAAGTGACTCCTCTTGGTTATTTTGAAACTACCACGTTGTTTAATTTGTTTGCCTTCTCAAGAAGGAGCATTGTACTCCGTTCACTTATAGAGTGCTGCTACTCATAACTGTGTAAACTTCCATCACACCTGTTTTTCATGCTTAGGAGCTTTATCCCAGTTTATCTTGCTTTTCCATCAGTGAAGGCTATACCTGGAATTATTCCTACCAGGTCAGTGAAATGCTAATTCCCAGATGGTAGCTTCTGGAAGAGACATTTTCAGGCAGTTCCAGGCCTCCTTGAGAATGTTGTCTTTTCTTCCCTCTCCCTATACAATGACATTTTTATATACTTATCCTGGCCTACTGCTTCTGCCCTGTATGCACACTCTGAAATTCTAAGCTTTGATGATGATGTAGACAGGGTTTTTTCTGGCTAACTGTCTACAGTCAACAGATTATGACTCCGACTGGCAGTCTAAGAACTAATAAATATCTTAGATTTGTGTATCAAATAGGTGTTTTAAAGATCCTTAAACAGTTTCAACCTCTATTTCCATTTAAGGAAGGCAGTCATTGGAAGGAGCAAGTCCAAAGGAACAATGTGATGATAGTTGGAGTCCACAATTCTTAATCCTTTCAGACATATTTTCGATGTGCAGAACAAAAAACAGTCTCTTCCCCTATTTTTTAGCACAGATCACTTAAAAATATCTCATCTATTATTCTGTCATGACTTGACTTACAAAGGTGCCTCTATACTAGACTGCCTGCAAACTGGCTCTCTGCTTCATTCTGAAAGAAGACTCACCTCTCACTCTCTCAGATTTCTTTTAAAACTGTGTGGGTCTGTGAAACAGGAGGGAAAAAAGAAGGCTAAGTACCTGATGGGGAGTCCATCTGTCATGTGGTGATGCTAAATTAACTTTCTCTGTAAAAGTACAGCTCTTCTTCACTGGTGAATAGTAGTTCTTTTGGATTTTCTGATAAAATATAAAATTTATTTTCCATAATGTGTAATGTTGGGATTGTTTCTTGGGTTTTTTTTACATTTTTACCTTTTGTTTAGTCTAGATTTACTCATGTTTTACTATTTTCAAGATGCCCCTGCCATTTTCAAAACCTGTGGGAAGAGAGCTGATGCTTCATAAGTCAGGCACCCACTTGTGGGAGAGCAATTGATAACATGCTAACCTAGGCATCCGTGCTGCAGATACATCATACTCAGGAATGGAAAAGCTCTGACAGCAACTTGTTTGAGCTGGCAAAGGGCAGCTGAGACTCTCGTCCAGCAGTGCTTAGATATCACCCTACAACAGAGGGTCTTGGATCCTCTGTTGTTCTAGGATCTTGCTCGAGCATCAAGGTCCAGCCCAGCAGAGGTCTGGCCTCATTTAAACCCTGACATACTCAGCACCTCCCTGGAAATGGGTTTCTGGCAATTCTTACTCTTGCTCTCATAGTTATTTGGTCTTTAAATCCAATTTAAAATTGATGAAAGGTCATGAGAGTTAATATTGACAAATAACTACCTCAAATATTGAACGTTTCAAGATCTTAAGGATGTGAACCTTACTTTTCTTTTTTGTTTACTAAACCTATATTTCTGAGATTCATTTGCATACCACTGGTTGTCCAAAGTTTTTGCTGCTTGCCTGCCCAGCTGTTCTGATAGTCATCTGAAACATGAATAGTAGGCAATCTTTACCTATACTTTAGGTATTCACATAACTAAAAAATTACTTTTAGTGTCTCACTGGTGCGTAATAGGAAAGCTATTTCAAAGCACTTTTATAGTAGTTGGTCTTTTTGTCCCCTGAATTGTTATGCTATAGAGGTATTAAAGTTTTTGCTACATCTGAAGAAAACCAGAAAAATTAGATCTAAGTTGTATTTATTCCCATTGACATAGCTGCTTTCTTATTCTAGAGGGAAAAATTGAACTTCCAGAGATCTTGCTAGTCATAAAATTGCTGAAGCAAGGTCAGGCATTTCAATGTGAATATAAAATGTTAATAAATGGGGGCCATTGTCCCACACTCAAAACTTTATGCACTACATCAATATGGGATCATTCTTTTCTTGGTTAAATTCACCTAGTAATTTCTGACTGTATTCATTGCCCAAGGATATATTTCTTTACAGTTAAATATCACTAGCTTAGTATTTTGATAGAAGAAATGCTGAATACAATTTATAACCTACACAATAATAAGTGAATAGAAAGTTGCCCCTTGGAAGAAATGCTAGAGAGTATATAAAAATACAATATTCAGTTTCAATTACTTATGCTGTGCAGCGCTGGAAGAAATCCCAGTTGGAATTCTAATGCCATTTCAGAGTGTCTTCATTCTTGCTTCTGTAAGAATGTAAAAGCAAAGATGTATTGACAGTCAAGGCAATGCAAGATAAATATAGTGTTAGAAAAACCTTGAGATGATCAAAGCAAATTTTAAGAGCACACACTTCTCTATATTTTGTACAGCTCCAGATATATTGTTGTAATAAATATCTTTACCATGGCATCAGTAATTACATGAGCATGCAAGTAAAATGATCATTGCTCCCTCCCTCCCGCCCCTCCCAGTTTTCCTCTTTAAATAGAAATCTCTCTAAGGGCATTGTAAACTTTGGATTAGTAACAAGACTCTCTTCAAGAACTTTAAGCTGTAAAAGAAGGAAAGACAGAAAAAAATTATTTTCCTGAAAATGTTTGTCTACAAATTGTATTTCTAGAAAATAAAGTTTCATTAAAAATACAATTAAAATATATTTTGGTAGGTGTTGTGATGCATACAGTATTTTTTTTTTTTAATATTTAGGAAAAAAAGACATACTGCAATATTTGATTTAGAGAGACTGTAGTGACAAAGAGTTTGGCAAGACTGCCTAGAGACCTACGAGACCTAGAGAGCTACGAATTGCGAAAATGGGCTCTAATGCTCATTGGCTGCATTTAGAGGAAGTATCAAGTAGGAAGACATTTTCCTCTCTCCCTACAGGTAAAGGAACAGATCTATAGGGGAATACTATATCAACACTGCAGTATTACAGGTCTAATACTGTATTTTTCAATTGAAGGAAATGTTGAAAATTGTGGAATGTCAGAAACCTTCAGAGACACTAAAAATATTTAATTTTTACTGAGAGACTTTTAGAGATCAATGTAGTTATCAAAAAGAGGACTGAGGCATTATTTGATCATAGTTTCTGACTGCCTTCAAGGAGTAAAAGAACAGGATATTAAAGAAGTGTTTAATCTAGCAGCAAACAATACTGTGGGTATATATGGGTACAAAAGATGTAAGAATTCAGGCAGAAAATACTTATCAAACTTTTTTTTGGACATGGAGTGAATATCCAGTAAAACAAAACATGAAGAAAGAGTAGATGCCTCGTATCTAAATGTCATCAAAGCCAGACTGAATGCTTCTGTGGAAAATCCAAGGCATTGGGTCAAAGTTGTAGCCTTGAAATCAAAACCTACATGACTGGCCCTAATCACCTGTGTCCTTAAAACAAACTTTTCCCTCTAATTTGCTCTTCTACCTTGCCTTGTAAAATGCTGACAGTTTTCATTAATTTATTAAAATACTTCTTCTATTCAAAGCAATGTATTGATAACTCTAAATGCCCAAACAAGGCTGGGAAATATTTTCATATGTATCCTCTAATTTGGATAAGTAGATATATGGATAAAAGCTGAGATAGACCAAATAAATTTAGCAGAAGCATGTGAGGACATAATCAGCAAAGTTTGCTGATTATGCAGAATTACAGAGATTAACACTAAAAAAAAAGTAAAAGAAAAGTCCATCTGATTGATTTTTTTTTTTTCTAAACAATATTCAACTCCAGAGGACAGCATCTTGTAGCTGTAGCAGTTGACTTTCTGCTAGGTCAAGGCACATACGTAGCCTCGTGTTTGCTAAAGAGACAGATGCCCCAGTCTCACTACACTCCAAAAGCATAAAGTTGAATGCAAAGTCAAGAAAAAGTCATTCCTCACAAAAAGTATACCATCACCTTTTCTCTTCTTGGGAAGGGATCAGAGGTTCATAGGCAAGCAGTATTTGTAGAACTTTCCATCTGATTTTCCTGACATCTACTGATTAAACCAGAAATATGTGGTGTAGTGCAATGGGTCTACCTGTACATGTAGAAAGAGCCATTATTGGTCCTTTTTGCACTAAATTTAAGTCATGGATGAGGATAATTGATTTTAAAACATTTTGGTTGGAGGCTATTGTCCTTGGAGATTGAGATGGAATTGCTAGTAAAGTGGTCTAAAGTGCTGGATTTAAGGATACGTTTTTGGGGACATGAGTTTGAATCTCATGGGGTAGGACGGAGTAAAGCTGGACACAAGTATAGGTTTGGGGAGAAGTGGTGGGACAGCAGCCCTATAGAAAGGTATCTTGGGGTGCTGTCTGACAGCAGGTTAAACAGGAGTCAGCAGTGTGCCCCTGGCAAACCCCATGCTGGGCTGCACGAAACACAGCATAATTAATTGGTCAAAAGGGTGATTACCCAGCAGTGCTCATGTTTGGCGATGTTCAAGACCAGGCTGGACAAGGCTTTGAGTAACCTGGTATAGTAGAAGGGGTCCCTTCCCATGGCAGGATGACTGGAACTAGATGATCTTTAAAGCCTCTTCCAACCCAGAATCCAAACCATTCTAGGATTCTGTGATTCTATGGCTGTTGTAGGACTCGTCCAACTGAAATAGTTTGTTCCACTCTATTTTGCTGCGTGACCTTCATGACTCAATGCTCAGCTCACTGAGGCAATATGCCTTCCCAACAGGAACAGACATGGAAAGCCCCAAGAAACTCTCATCCAAGATGATTTCACACAGCTCAGTCTCCTAGGAAAACATGGGTAAGCAGCTTCTCCAGTCCATACACTAGTTCTTCATTGACAAGACACATGGATTTTGAAGCGGGGCCATCACCTCAGGGTTACTGTAAACTTCCAGATATAGGTGTCACAAGAAACTTCGTACTCATATTTGTATTCCAACTCCATCAGTCTGAGAACCACTCTATATCTCAAATATTGAGCTGCCTGTCTTTGCAGGATAGCTTGAGTTCTTCCTGTGTGAAATAATGCCCTCATACAGGCTTAAATACCTACTTTTACAGGAACTTGATCTCAAAGTATGGTGCTTAAAATGGCAGCAAACATGAAATTCACAGATAGATCCATCCTGAGCAATTCCCTTTATCCTTAACTCCTTCACACTCCCTTCCTTGACATCTCCTTACCTAACTGCCTACAGACACTCTATCTTAAAATTCAAATGACCATATTACTGGAGACACCTTTAATTCTCTGACACCTCTACATCTCTCACACCTCTAAATATTTTTATTTACTCTTTGCCACAGATCCTGGAGCACCATCCCATCCCTGCCTTCCCTCCTCTCCTCTCCTCTCCTCTCCCCCCTCCCAGACGGTGTCTATTTTTTCTTATCTTCTATCCTCTTGTCTTTTTCCACCTCCACATATGCATCTAGATTCTTACCTGCTATTTTTGTTTGGCTGTGGAAAGTTTTTATTTTCAATTCCTTACAAAGTATTTGAAAATATAGTTGGTTTTTTTTTGCATTAATTAAAGGCCATAAAATATTGCAGATTATGCATTAGAGAAAAAGGTAGCAAAACTTTTGAAAGTACTGGCTTGTGGTCACTGATGGAAATCCATCCTCTTAGCCCAAATGAAAAGGACATAGACCATGTGTCTGGAATCACAGTTTCGTGTTCTGTTAGTTAGATTGTGCTGATGTTATTAAATAAACTAATAAAGTCCATCAGGAAGGATGAAACCGTGGTTTTTTGTTTGTTTGGGTTTTTTAAAATTATAACTGCACATTGTGGATCTCCCTAAGGCCTCAGACTTGCCAGCAGTTTCACAGAGGAAAGGAAGAGAGGTTGTCTGCTTTTAAATGTCATACTTTCAATGTGTGATGGTGACATAAAGGCTATTTAAGTTTGGACCATAGATTTCTCTTATATGGAAGAGAATAATTACTTTTAACACAGTACAGAAGACTCAGCACCTAAATCGTGTAAGACTTTTCTCCTAACAGTGGTATTCTGGTGATTTCGCCTAGCTATTTTTAAAGAAAAGACAGGACAATGCACTGGATTTCTTTTCTATGTTCCTAGAAAACCTTCTGGTAAGCAGCTTGCCAGTGTCTTCACTATCTAGCCTGAGATATGAGTGGCTTGTTATATTAATTAAGGCAGCATTATGATTAATTGCTCTTTGTGTCAGTCAAAGGTAGATAAACACAGCCAAACAGCTCCAGAATTCAGAAACTCTGCACAGTAGCCTGGTGAGCACATCTGACTCTTGATTTTCTTCAGATGCTCCTAATGTTCCTTTGCAAGTCTCACTTTACATCTCATTTCACAGACATAAGCATTTCTGGTATACTTCTTACTCTTCTGATTTGTCCCAGCCTCAGCTGCCAGTTTGTTGATATGTGCCTTTCGCCTTTCAGTTGTAAACTTCAATTGCATGTGTAGTTTCCACATGTGTTTAATCTTCAGGATGAAACAGACTGTTGCTGTGCTGTCTGGCCATATTATCATTTCAGTCTTATTACAAGTGCATCCATCATAAGCTTTTTGGACTCAATGGGTCACAGGAATAACAGGACAAAAGCCATCTCCTATCACCCAGTGACCATGCAAGACAGTGTTTCCTACCCATCTTTTTCTAATTTCTCAGGTTTAAATGACTCAGAAAATTTCTATTCTCTGATATGTCTATATTGAGAGTCATAGGTTGTACCATCCAAACGGTCTTTCAGTCATTTCATTAGGCTGGATATTCTTGTTCTAAAATAATAAGCCAAGCATTTCTGTGCTTGCACAAGGAGATCACTCAGTATCTATTTTGGGATGCCATGTGTTGGAAGACAGAACATTCTGTTTAGCAGTGGCAGAATGGACTGACATGTCAGGAGGAGACCAAAATTTTGGAAAGTGGAAAAAAATCCTTAAATGGCTATTATATGTCAAAGCAAAAACAAACAGACACCAACCAACTGGACCAAAAAAAGAAGAAGGCTTCAGATATTTTGTGCAATTGGACAAAAGAAACCGTGAAGATTTTATGCAGAAATTGTTCTGTATGCTGAGTCACACTAGACCAGCACATCTACTCATCTCAAGATTTGTTTTTCTTGTGATTTCCATAAAAAGTATTTATTACTGGAGACAAATTTTAACAGATCAGATTTTAACAACAGGAACATGGCAGAGTGTTGTCTTTATTTTCTGAAAACTTTGTTTCTTTCAGGATTCTTGCAAATCTCTGGTATCAAAGCCCAATTGTTTTAGATGAGCAGTTAAATCTGTTTTTCTTGCGTGGTATGGTACAACAAATTCTCAAGGATCTACACACTTCTGTGTGGGCTTCCATGTCAGCTACAGCTTTAGTATGTTCATTAAATGGCTTGATTAATACATGTGTCCTATGTGTTTTGTCATGGGTGGCATGTTTTCAGAATGAATTGAATATATCATCCTTGTATCCTTCTCATCATTTTCCTCAGTGTCTCTGTTCATCTGGGGCTGGCACAGCCATCATCACCTCATCAGGTTGTTGTTCAAAATATCTGCAAGTGTTTCTTTGCTCTTTTTAATAAAACATCCCCTATTTCAGTTTATTGCAAGAGGTAAATGGATAATCTTGCAGCTACTGTATAGGGTTTGAAATTGCTCAATTCAGCTGATTGATTCTGTAATCTGGCTTGCCAGGACCTGTCCTTGTTCTCAGTGAAAATGTTTTTATCAACTTGTTGGTGCTGTGTATCAGCTATTGTGCAGATAGGATGATGCTATCTCAAGATAAACCTGATATTCTCTTGTGAATCCTTAGTAGAGATTTTCTTATCTGCCGTTTTCTCTTATTAATTTTGATGAAACTGTTAACCCATGTGCTTGACTTAGTGATGTCTTCATGACTTTTTTTTTTTTTTAATTCTAATTGAAGTTCTTTCACCATTTTATAGTTAGGCTGTTTTCAGCAGGAGCTCTAAACATGAACATGCTATTTCTGGTATTTGTGAAGCTGGCACTTATTTTCCCCCTTCAGATTTTTACATGTCTTATCTGCTCTTTTCCTAGGTATAGATAAGAAAAGGACCTGATTTTGATCAAACCAATACTTTTCTTGGACTATAGCATTTCCTAAGTATTAGGATTTCATTCCAAGTGGAATATTTTCAATTGGTTTCTAAAAAAAATGAATCAATACTTTCAGGACTTTCATGCCCACTGTGGACAATGAGAGATACTTCTAGGTCCTCTTCACATTTATCTTTCCCCAAGGCATTCAAATGGATTTGGAAATCTTTTTCCTTTTGTTGCCAATCCTCAGCATTTCTCCGAGATAAAGATAAGAATATTTTCTAGGTATTCTTCATTTATCTCTTGACTTTCACATACTGACAGGTTTTCAAATCAAACAAAAAATCTTTGCTTTGTGTGGGCTATGGTTGCTTTTGACAACATGTTGTGCTGTCCTCTTTATATATCAGGAAGCCAGATTGTGACCAAGGATATAACATTTAAAGTAGAGCTCACTCTATTAAACTCTAAGCACAATAGCTTCATCAGACACACTTAGTCCAAGATCCCCTTAGTAATTAGATATAATTAAACAGGATTGGAAGAGGTGTGACTTTTAGAATTCTAACTCGTCCCTTAAATTCAAACCTAGGAGGCCTATGCCTAAAATTGCCTTTGGTGAATATGAAGTTTGTGACTTTTTCTATGGAATATAATCTTTTTCACTATCAGGATAATATTTTAAAGATCTCTGTGTATGTCTTTAGTGAAAACTGTAGAGTATGTGAGGCTTTGTAACTTTGATAAATACAGCATGTTGTTAAGGAACATATTTTATCAATGGCAAGTTATTTTACAAATAACTATGAACATACTATGTAGGTTTAGTTATTTTGGCTCATATTGATGTAGGTTTAAAATAATCCAGAAGAGGCATACAAACCAAGAGGCAAATGAAAGCCAAAACATCATCTCTGAAATCTGGAAAATGAAGCAGCTTGTGAATCTGCTGTTAAGGATGGTATTTAGGATATATTATATTCCATTTTTTTTTCTCTTTTGCAGCAGTCACAAAGAAAAGACCAATGTCAAGATAAAATCATTTAACAAAAGCAATACCTCTATTGTTGCCTTGATATTGATCTATGTCATCTTATATTTCTTTCTGACATTAGCCTTTGGTCCCCAGTACATTTTAGAGAATAAAGTGCTGACTATATATTTTGCAATACACATCAGAGAAAAGTATGGACTACTTTAGGCTTTACTTAGTCTTCTGCACAGTGACCTCTGAAAATCTTACTGTTTAGTTCCTATAAATCAATGTTCTTGTTGATGCAATATAATTTTCAGTGGAAGGGCTGTTGTGTCAGGGGATTTCTTTAAGACACACTTTCTTTAAAGATGATCCATGATCATTTAGAACAAGACTTCATCTAAAGCAAAGAAAGAATCATTTACTCAAGACTTTTTTAGCCTGTTTCAGTCTCTGCTGAGCATGGTTTTATTTCTCATTTGAATTTTATGTTAGCTGTGTTTATCAGAGAAGAGATACTGTCCTGTATCAATTGAGCCCCTTTAAAAAATCCCATCCACACTTTAAGTTCCCAGATCTGCTGTTGTGTATTTTCTTAACAAAAGTTAATGTGTCAGAGACCTCCAAAATTATTTATTTTGCATGCTACACCTAAAAGAGAAGGAGGACTTCAAAGCACAGGCAGTCCTAGTAGAGAAAACCTGAGGGCTTTTTTTCCTAAATGTGTTATATAGAGTGCCCTGTGATTTTGTTTTACAGTGTTGCTATTTTGATTTTTTTCCTAATGTGTTATAAAACAAAGATAACATGAAATAGTGCATTCTGAGTCCCACCAAAGATCTAGTCAGATAAATAAGTGTCCAGGAAGAGGACATTTAGGAAGAGCAAGAGGAAAACAAACATACACAGTAATGGTCTCTAATGCACTTTCACTCTCAGCTGTGGAGGGTTCCTGAGACTCTTGCAGTTCCTCTCGGTGACCTCCTATGTATATCTCTTGTAAGAAACCCTCTGATCAACCTTTTAACTCAGAGAAATCCTTTCCATTCACAAAATCCTTTGCTAGGAGGACTACAGTTTTACCTGCTGGATTAGGACCTATCCCCTTTCCTAACAGAGTATTGGGATAACAAGAACACTGCATGTATTATTCATTTACCTATTTATTTATGTGTGGTGTGTCATCCAGTACTTAACTTGACAGCTTTTATAGAATGGCTCACAATACCCCAAACTTGCTTCTGAGTGACATTGGTCAGCTAAGAGCCTCGCATTTTGTGTATGAATCTAATATTGCTTTTCCCTGTGTGTATCAATTTTCACCTACCTGCGCTGTATTTTGTCTGCCATTAGAATATCTAGTTACTCAGTAGGCCCTTCACAATCTGCCATCATCATTAGTATCTTCAATTACTTTGCATCATCAGAAGCACAGGTACTTCTTCAATGTCATTACTGGGATATTTATGAAGATGTTGAATGGAACAGAACTCCACTACTGATCTCCCCACACCACAGGAGTTAACATTTCCCTCCTGTTTCCATTTCTGTTCTCTCAACCATTCATTCATTACTTTCGGCCATGAAAGAATCCCCTTGCACTGATGCAATGGTTCATTGTTTTCGCTAAGATTTTGCAATAAGGATGATTGTGAAGACTTTTGGAAACCCAGACAGACTATATGTACTTAATAATTTCTGTCTCTGTGATTATTGAATTTGAGAGCAGAAATTCTCTTCACAGAAGTCTCTGAATTTCATTTTCACCAAAGTATTAACAAAGAGATGCAGTAAATTTATCCTTTCCCATGATGTTTACTGATTTGCTTCATATGAAAGAATTTTTTCATTACTTTTTAAAATTTAAGATTATTAAATAAAAATGCTGTCAGCTAGCATTCATGTATTGAGCTTTAAGTGAGAGGCTACCTTCTAGATTTAGTAGTTGATATATTTCATCACTGAATTAATTTGAACTCTTAGGTGAATACACCTTGTTTTGGTGAGTGGCTGACATTTGTTTTGTCTCTGTGTATAACCACATTAGTTCAACTTCAAGTATAGCTGCCCCATAAATCCCTCAATCCCCAAACCTGTTAAGGGATTGGCAGATGAAAACCTTCACCATAAAATAGTGAATATAAGTAAAATAATATATTTCACTTCTGAAAACTTATTTTTTCCTGAGTGCTCCTTTAATGTCCATGTGCTGTGTACATAACAGAATCCTTATTTCACCCTCTGCAAGAATGTTATCATAGGAGTTTGATTTGTTTTGTTAGCTGACTTCAGAACTTTTTTTTGTCTGCCTATCACAATAATATGAATTTATTTGTTATTGTGACCTTGGTCGATTTTTTTGGTCTTGGATGTTCTCCATAATCATATGGCATCTAGTCATTTTTAGTAAATGCTAAGGCTCCAAGTCATCATTCCAGACATTTTATCCATAACAAATATTATGAAACATGCAATAAATTCACATGAAAAAACAAAACCAATAAAAAAATGCTTGTGTACACTTCAGTAGTTTTATATTTCAATGCACTTCAAAATCGTATTAATGACTATTTTTTAGGTTATATTACGCTGTTTTCACATGAATCAATCATATGCATTTCTAACTTAAGAAACTTGTAAGAATTTCTGAGAAAGACAACATATCACATTCATCAATTCTCTTGATCCCCAAATGCACATAAGCTATGATTTTTCACTGTGAAGATTTATAAGTATATCCATTTTGCAAACCATTATGCTGAGTCTCCCACCTTTTAAATCTTCCTTCCTGGCTACTTGTTATCAGCTTTCTGCTGGACATGACTGCCCACAGCAGGTGTTATGAAAGATATGTGTGTATCCCTCATTAGTTTTAGTGCAAAATCTGCCACATCTGACACTGCCATTTCACATGATATGAACTAGCAGAAGTGACTTTGCCTTGAAAGAGAGCAGGAGCTCTGCAAATTCTTCCTCACAGTCTGCAGAAAAGCATCTGGAATAATAGTGTTTTCAAACATTTTCTCCACAGACATCTATCAGCAGCATAATAAAGTTATTGATAAGTTTCTGTGCCACCCATACTTAGTCTATCATTCCTTTTCAGACCTTTAATTTTACCTTCTGCTAAAAGGTGAAGATTTTTTACTATTGCATGTTTGTGATCCTACTTTTACTTGTAAAATCTGATGCAATACATTTATGGACTGTCTAATCATCTCAGAGATATCAACTTACCCTGTCTTACATTAAGACTTTGTTGCTTTTGATTTTATACACAATACTAGGGTACTGATAGTCAACATCATGTTAACTGCCATCTGAATAAATGTTAATATATATATGT
>VZRX01016347.1:109802-120678 GCA_013398075.1 Notiomystis cincta
ATATAATAGATAATATATAGTATATAATAGATAATAGATAATGTATGATATATAATACATAATACATAATACATAATATACAATATACAATTTATATATCTATAACACACATATCTATAAATATTATTCCAATTAAATTTGTTTTTCTAAATCACTGCAATGATGTCTACATGTTCACAGTTCTAAAGAAAACAAGGTCTAAATTCTCCTCCAAGTAATGTTTATAAAACTGCCGATGTAAATGAAAGTTTTGAGGTGAAGTGCTAATCACTGCAGATAACTTAAAGTTTGATTAGAATTCCCTTCTATTTCCTAGACCATATCCCTTTCAGAGCTTAATAGGAGGAGGACTACTCTTGGCTAAATGGTAAGGCAGAGGACATTATTCTTATTTTGACCATTTGCCACTGGCTCACAGCTTCTAATACAAGTGCCATTACTAAATTTCAAAGACCCCTTCCTTCCTAGCTGTCTCAAGTACAAAGCAGAGCATCTCTTCATCAGTCATCTGGTAAGATTTTTTCCACTGCACTTGTGTTGTCTCCATTATATCAGTATACTACGCAGAAAATATATCTATTATTTTTTTCTGCCCAAATTCATATTCTTTTCCTGGCATTTATTTTCTGATTGAATGATTGAGGGTTCAGTTGGTGAAAGAGGCAATCACAAGTCAACTGACATTGCTCCATGTCATTCATGATCCTCCCTCTCAAGTCAGGAAAGTAATTTTATCACACTAATGATTTCTGGATATCTAGGCCAATATAAATTATCTGAAAGAAAACTGTTATTCTAAAACAGGGTTCAGAGAGCACTTGAAACTGGTTAGTCTCAAATAATTTTTAACGAATAAAGTAAACAAAAAGGGGGTTTTAAAGTAAATAGAAATCATAAAGTCAGTTCCTACACCCACACTTATATGGTGTCAAACTGACCCTCAGGTGGTACATGAGGGTGCAATTGTAAAAAAGGCAGTGATGGAGCATACATAGCCCAGCTCGAGATCTGGCTAATGTATTTCACTTCCCAAAACTTTCAAAGAGCAAAGAGAAGGAAATACAGCACCAATATTTACAGAATAATCATACCTAAAGCAGAAAAATATCTCACAGGTTTTTTCTAAAATAGTTTACATTGTGTCATGTTACTGTGTTAAGGTACAATACAGACATTGTTCTTAGTGGAAGCAAGTCATCAGACTTCCATGAAGGCTGTATATAACAAAAAGCCAGGAAAATGTTTTTGAAAACCACATATATTTATTTTGAGCATTCCTTTTTTTTTGCATGGAGCCATGGTTCAGAAATAAAATCTCAGATCTAGCCAACCTAGCTCCAAACATTTCTTCGTGTTTACTTGAATGGTGCATGAATTAAAAGTCCATCTTTTAAAATGATTCAGATATTGTCAGACCTTTGCTTTCTACCTGTTAGAGTGTTTGTAGAATTATCTTCAGACTGACAGCATCCCCGTTACCTAAATGCAATTTGTGCACATGCATACATCACAGAAAATTAAATACCATATGGTGCTGAGCTAGTCACAATTTGTACTGTTTGAAAATAGCACACTTTTGAAGCCTGATGACAAATTTTATGGGTTTTCTTCACTAATTTATGGAAAAATAGCTCTTAACCATTTATCCACAGAAGCACTGCCTAAGCTGTGGCTGTAAAATTTCACTGCAAGAAATATTTCTAAGCAAATACCTGTCTATAAAACATAGAAGACCTATGAAAAATGATTTTTCCTCTCAAAATATTTACATCAGTTTTTAAATTTCCTGCCTTTTCTAGGTGATGATGTCTTTTTACTTATCACAGATGAAAACATTACAAGCAAAGGAGGTAAACCTAGCTGTTTCTGCTACCCCGCAGACACAGTCATGTTACAGTAAGCGAAAGAGGGAGTATTTTTTGGCCCAGTCTGAGGATGTGTTTGTGCCTTCTATTGGTCAGTCAATGTAGCTGGGTGGTGTTGGCAAGAAGTTTTCTTTAAATTGTTGATAAAATATCAGGATATAGTGAAACAGAAAGGCTATGAATTTATAGGTTTAAAAAAAGTGTCCTTGGTCGTTTGTATGAACTTTTAGAGTAACCTCGATTGCTTAGCATGAACAATGATATTTTGTTTTCCATGTGTGAAGGCTGTAAACTACTGAAGCAGTAATACAGCATTTAATCTTTGTATTTTTGTAGCAAATTCATGCCCTGTCTGAGACTGAAGACTCCTCAAATGAGATCCTGGAACATGTGATAAGAAAATCTGGAGAGATATTCCATATCTCCTGAGAGAGGCACAAAGCTCTCACAGCCTAGTAGCAATTTTGCCTGATCTGAGTCAGCTGTTCCAGGTCCTTGTATAGGTAAGGGAGGAGGAAAGTAAGTGTATAATTCTTAATTAATACACTGGGAAGGGAGTTCACTGATTCATTGTTGCCTTGTCAATGAGGGCACAGGGGCCCTGCCGAGGGTGGTGACTGAATCTCAGGTTTCTGAGCCACATCTTGTTACTAGCAGGACCATCCATCTGCTTCAGAAGGCGGGGAAAATGGATTTGGATACCCTTTCCAAGAGAGGCGGGGTTTTATCCCTCTCCTTGTCTCTACAGTAAATTGGAACTTCTCTCTCTGTCTTAGTTCACTGTTCACCAGTGACAGTCTGTGCTTTGTGTTTTAAATGCTGCTTGTTTTTCCCTTCTCATCTTTCTGTAGGGAGAAGACGGACTCTATTGAAAAGCCTGTTCTGAAAAAAGCGGTGCAAATGTTTTGATATTTCTCAGCTGCAGAAGTGTACATATATATGAGTTTGTCTAATTAGAAACTTTCCTTTTGCTCTTTCATGGAATCTGTTTGGATTTACCCCATTTTCATATAAAGAAAAAGAGATAATTTGATATTGGCAAAAATACTGTATTTTGGATCCTAAATAAGAAGTACTCTGTATTTCCTTTTTGAACCATTCTAATTAAAATCATGGTATAGATTAATGAAAAATAAAAAGTATGGTCAACAAATATGAGGATATCTGCTGTAAGCAAAACATCTATTTATTTTACTGAGAATTTTTATTTAAGTAAACACATTTTGCTTACAATATTTTTGTTCATATGTTGGATGGAATAACTCACACTGACCAATATTTAAGAGAAATTCAGGAAGATTCCATTAAATTGAATCCATGTTTTCTAAGTAAAAATGTTGTTAAAATACATTCTTTGAACCTACTTAGTTGTGCAGCATATCCTGTGCCAGTATTGCTTTTACACATCTACTCTACTCTGATGGAGTCCCACCTGAAGTGCTCTGTTCAGCTCTGGAGCCCCCAACACAACAAAGACAGGGACCTGTTGGAGCAGGCCTGGAAGAAGGCCCAGGAAATGGTCAAAGGGATGGAGCACCTTTCCTATGAGAACAGACTGAGAGAACAGGGGCTGTTCAGCCTGGAGAAGACTCCAGGACGACCTGGTTGCAGCCTTTCAGTACCTAAACATGCCTTATAAGAAAGATGGGGACAGACTTTTTAATAGGACCTGTAGCAATAGGACAAGGAGTGATGGTTTTAAAGCAAAAAAGGGTAGATTCAGGCTGGATATATGAAATATAATTATATATGTTTATAATTATTTTGTAATTAATTCTTAATTTTGTAATACATCCTGACAAAAGTCTTTCATACATGTTTAGGATATTCTGTAGCTGAGCAAAGATGTTCAGTTTATTATTTAGCTCACAAGTGAGATTCTTTAGCCTTTCTGGTCAGGAATGAGATATTTTTCCACTTAACTCATCTGAGGAGCTGACTAGAGAGTCTGAACATATTTTTGTTCTCCCCTGACTTCCATAAAGTGTAAACAAACAAACTAAGGAGAGAATGAGAATGCATGTTCATAAACCCTAACTGAGTATAAATTGCAGGAAGACTGGGGACCAAGCCTTCTTTATTCTCCTTTGTTTTCCTTTTTGCTAGTGGGTTTCTTTTAATTAATTATCACATCATTCTCATAGACTTTCTTTCTTTCTTTTGGTTTCTAATGTTGGGCTGGGAATTGTACCTGGTAGAAAATCTTTTCTTCCTCAATGGACATTGCCCCAAGAGGTGGGAGATAGGAAAAGACAAAAAAGGAATTGAGTCCTCTGAGATTGCTACTCTGAGAGCTATTACAAAAATTAACTTGACTGTTAATAGGAGGCTTACTTGGTGAGCCAGTGCATCAAGTTAAATCTAAAAGAATCAGGATCCAGTGAGTCAGTCACAGTTGTGCTTTCTGACTGCTAGTGACTTCTCATATAGTACAGATCTGGAAAGAGTAATCCAGGCAGTTCTCTCTAGAGACCCTTCAAAGACAAATTTCCCATATCTTTTTTCCCCACCCAAATCAGAGAGACTAACAATCAACAAATGGCATTAACACAAGAAGGGAAATTATTTATGTCTGTCTATCACATAAATAAAATAATAAACCAATGTGCACTTGATTTGAACCAGTAAATGTGCTGATCTTGGTTCATAATTCTGTCATGTTCATGACATCTATAGACTCTTATCTCTGAATATTGTCCCACTAAAGTTGTGCTATGTGTGTATGCCATGATATGGTATACCAGCTATACCATAACCACAATACCTCATATTTTATTTAGTCTTCCAGCCATTTGTTTGCCAAGTAGTGGCATTATTTTCCGGCAGTGGCAATAAATACTTTATGGCCATTTTCCTGATAATTTGTCTGTGTATATAAATATTAAAAAATAAAAAGCCAACAACCTAGGGCTGGACTTTATTCTCTGTTTGATGTATATAGTAATAAGCTAGTACTTATAGCTTGTTAGCACCTATTATACATAAATTTCTCTTTGTGAGTTTTGAACAGCCTGCTGTTATTTTACTTTGCAATTTTCCTGAGTCTTGTATACTATACTATCTGCTATAAAAAATGTCATATATGCACCACCCAAAAATATTTGTCATTGGCTGTCACTCCAAGAATTTATCGCACTCTAGCAGTGGAAAACTATTTCTTTGTAGAGACAAGTATATATTGGTTTTGGTGCGTCAATTAAAAAGCAAAGATATCCGCGTTTTTTCTGTACAGTGAACAAGTTTACACATAGTTATTTCTTTTAGTCATTCTATAATTTCCTAATAACAATGAGCTTATCCTGTTTCTCTTTCATCTTAGAGTGAGAAGAACTTACTAATGGACATACATTTTAAGGGAGTTGGTCTCTTTCATCTCTATTTGCACACTCTTGTTACACACCAAGTCCTGGTACTGGGCAAGGAAGAATTCACTGTATCTATAGAGCTAGAGACTTATGGTGAATCCAATAAATGTTTTAACAGTGTAATAGTCAAAATTCTCTAACACAGAGAAGTCTTACCATTGTAAATTGTTTTAACAAAGTAACTCCGCTCCAACCCCCCAAAATTTCCTAGTACTTGCCTTTTCCCCTGATCCTGTACTTGTCCCTTCAGTGTCCTTTTAGGTCTTAAGGCTGAGTTCCAGTTTTCTCAAGAAAAATTGCAGGTAGTGGTATATTTTTAATGAGCTCTCATTGCCTGGAAGTCTTTGCTAGGAGAAGGGTGACATTAATGGTGGAGGTACCTTCCTCTTCAGTCCCGAGACCTGCTTGTATGTGTTGCTATTTCCTTGCCCCAGGCTACTGCCTTCTGGCAGCTCCCAGGTGAGTGTGAGTATGGCCCTGCAGTCTGCTCAGGCTCAGCTACCAGAGGTTCTTGTTTGCTGGGCAGATGCCCCCTTGGTTTGTCAGATCCTTCTTACAGACACTGGCACAAATTTGGCTCAGGAGGGGGAGGAAACAGGTACGTGGCCCTGAGGCAAGAGCTCAAACCAGCCCAGCCCAGCTCTGGGCAAGGGAAGTCCAGGCCAGTGCAGACCCTGGGTCATTTTGTTTGGAATGACAAAAGCCTTATTTATGCAGCAACAAAGAGCTTCAACCCCAGGAACAATTTTTAGATGTTTTTTTCCTTTGTTGCGTTCTTTTCTGCTATTATATGTCTTCATTCTCTTGAAGTGATCAAGGGCTTGACAAAACTGGATAATGTTGTGTGTAATAGGATGAGGAAATATTTTATTCAATTTTCAATTCAATACATCTTGTTAGTCTACATATCAATTTCCTGCAAAGGAGAAAATATTACTGGAGTGAGCTATTAGCTTTGCCTATTTATGCTGCATTGTCGGTAAGTCCCTGAATGCTAATAGAAACGTTTTATTAAGTTCTGTCTGGATTCTTCTTCAAATCAGTTTGTGTCCTATATATTTTTGTGTTGATATTTCATGCAGTTCTGTTGCAGTTCTCTGCCCTGATGCTGTGAAGAGTTGTTCTTGCAGTGCTTGTGGACCTGATTTTCTCTGCTGTGATCTCTACCAGCTCTGAAAAAGCCTTGCAAGGTGATACAGTCCACTCTGGTTTTTTTGTGTCTTCTGTCAAATTAGTTTTGCCTATGTATTTTGCCATCATTTGTACTTGGCTGAGTTCATGATTTGACCGACTTTGGGTTTTCAGTAGTACCCTGACTTTTTGGTCTCAAAAGAAAACTATAGGTTAGGATTTTGTTGCATTTATTCAAAAGATTCCTACATATAAACATTTTATTCATGTAATAAATTTGAATGACCAGTCCTTTTTTATTTTTGGCCACTGATGACTTTTTGCTTTAATCATTCTGTACATTCTGGTTAAAACAAGCAAACAAAACTCAGAGCTTACCTAGCCTTACTGGTATAACTGCATCTACAGATGTTTAGTCCCACTCTCCTTTGTCTTGTGTATTGAATTCCAGAGTAAGAAATATCCTTTTCCCTTACGCCCTGTGTCTGTCTGGAAGGGTTGGTAAAATGGTAACTGTAGACTGAACTGCAGAGTTACTCCTGGGAGTGAAAGGCAGACCCAGCTCTTCAGTCTCAATGGTTTTGTACTGGTGTAACTCTGTTTAGCACACACAGTTGTAGTTGCAGTAGCAAGCTGCAGAGCCCTGCAGAGCATAGCAGGCAAAAGTCCTGCAGTCAGGAGGGGGAGTGGAATCTACAGCCAAGCTGAAAGCAGGGTATCCTTTTACAATATAAAATAGTTACCAAAATGTCAGTTAAAAACTGTGCCACCATTATCAAACTAAGAAATCAACCCCATATTCAGCATATGTGTCAGTGGCTGTGAACATTCTTGGCAGAGTGCATTGACAGAAGTCAAAGCTTTCCATTGAAGTGAGGAGATAGAGAAAACAAAGTGATTTCTAATCCCCATACAGCTTTTATGATTTGAATGAACTTGATTTTTTTCTCCTCCACTAAGCTTTTTATTTTCTGAATAAGAATGTGAGGTTGCTCACTCAAGCTTCCTTTCAAATAGTCTGGAGCCTGGGTCTCCTGTGGCGCGTTGCCACAGAGGTGTACTTGCAGCAGATTAAGCCACACAGATCTGAATTTCATGATCTTTTAGTGTTTGTCATCTCTAACATTCTTCATTCAGAAACTGTAATGTTCCCCATGCATTCATTCCCTGGTCTAAACATTGTCCCCTTGGTAGCACTGATGCAGGCAGTAGACTGAGTTGTCAGCACGGTTTACATCTCCATTAGAAATACAGTTCTCTATTGCTGCTCAAGGTCAGCATACTCCTTATGAAAGATTTTACAAAGGGAGCAAATGTCACCTGACAGAGAATATGAAGGCAGGTCTTTTGCTGGAGTATACATTTTTAGAAGCTTGGGTATGAAAGTCTTAACCTTGTTCCATAAATTACAATGCAGAATGTCCTCTATGTTCAGAAATTACACCTTTTTATCTGAGGTCAAAATTTCTACAAGGTTTTTTAGCAAAACAAATCTTTGAAACACAACTTTTAAAAAAAAATTAAATAATAATGACATTCATTGGTTAGTCTGATATTGGTAAATATTTAAGGACTTAAGATTTTGGGCAGTAGAAACGGTAGATATTTTAGAATTCTTGAAAAGTATTAGTGTGCATTGCACTTGAAGCTGTAAAAATCACAGAAAGCAGGAATTACAATAATGCCTATAGAAAGGCAATCTTTTCAACCTTAAACAAAAAAGCATCACTTCACTGTCATTATGAAGCTATTCATTGGAGTCATAGAGACTGAGATGTTACAAAAAGGAATTATAGAAATTCTGTTAGTAGTATTCACAGTAGATTCGTGTCTGAAATCAGTTCTGAAAATGAAGGTTAAGAAGTGATAAAAGTAGATTTACTTAAAAAGCAATAATTTATTGAAGCTCTACTGCCTTGTGGGAAAGAATATATTTTCTTTTTATTAAAATGAAAGCTGTAGATACAATTAGAGAAAAGTTGAGACAGTATAATTTTAGAAGTCCACCATTTTTCAGCCCTGATTACTCTTTGACATGTTATCTTGTGAACAAACTGTTTTAAGTAACTCTTGCAGTTCTTAATGGGTTTGAGTATGGAAACCTAAAGGTGCTGGATCTGAGATGAATGAATATCAAATATTATAGGAATGCATTTAGTAAAATAGTAGGAAACTGCAAAAGGCACAGAATGAGTTTCTTCCTTAGGAAACTCTTCCATTCTTTTATGATACTATTTTCAGTCTTGTCATGAGCAGTCTAAAGGAAGGGACTAATTTTTCTTTTTTGCACACAACACTATTCTGAAATCATGAAGACTGGCAGCTATAGCAGAAACTCTTACAACATTAATCAAGCTCAGTGATGAATTAACAAAGCTGTAGACCATCTAACCTGTACACACACACAAAACTCAGGACAAACAGCTGTTTTGACATTTCTAGCTGGGAATCTTGCCCTCCACAAACATATTTCATGCTCAGACATGGTCTCTTGGCTGCTTGCACTCGTCCCCATCTGTCAGGATGGCACTGTGCCCACACACAAGGTGGTATGTCAGCTTTGGTAGGGCATAGGTGCCAAGTAAATTCTGCTGTTTGCAAAGCTTTGCATGTGCTGGTTCTTCAGTAGGAAGCCTCTGCTCTGACACAGCAAGGCTCCCTCTCAACATGACTCCCTGCACTTGATTGCACCTGTTGACACTTCTGTATCTAAGGAAGAATACTTAAATAGTACAGGCAGGAAAGACTGGTATGCAAGAATGGATTTAGGAATCTGTATTGCACATAGACCTCCAGGTTCATCATTCTAGACTGGGGAGAAGAATATTGTCATAATTTATGTCATCATCAATTACATCTTCAATTCATTCTTCCCCTGCCCCTCACTCCAAAAAGAAAGAATTCTAGTAATCTGCATGAACTCAGTCAAAAAAGAAAGTAAAACCCAATTGAAAATGGTTGTTGAAGCAAGGAAAGAGAAACACGACTCTTCTGTCTTATCAATTTTGTAGTGGTGGAGCTCTACTTACCACAGTGGAACAATCCTTGCCTTATCCCAGTGCATGAACTGTGAGGACAGAGAAAAGCCAGCCTGGGTATGGTGTTTGAGAACTCTGTGAGCAGTTCATGTATCTGAGAAAGCGTGGAGTTTCCTTAGTAATAAAAGACATAATCACCTAAGAGATGAGAAAATTCTGAGACTGCAGAGACTTTACTGTCCTTCTTCCTGTAACAGTCCACACAGCTGGTCTAGGGAAGAAGGCTGCATTGCCTTGGGGAAACAAAGATGTTCTGGGATCAATTTACTCTTGAAATTATTTCCTTTGATGAAAATTTGAATAAACTAAATGAACAGAACTGTCCTTTTAAAGGACAACTCTGGCTTTCAAAAACACTTCTTCTCAGTTTCACATAAGTGGTTATTCTTAATACTCAGCAACAGAAGTCTTCATCATTCCTTTTATATCTTGTATATTTTAAATTCACAGGAATGGTTCCCGTAACAATGATGAGACATTTAGCAACTTTACCAGCTGCTCAAAATTCCTACTTGTCTTTTCTTTTCCTCTCTTGTTGCCATATAACTACTATCTTATGTGTGACTCATCCCCCTGCATTTCATTCTTTTCAATTTTTGCATGTTGTATTGAAAAAACTCACATGGTCTGAGTTTTCAGGTGTATTTAATCTTTTTTTATAATATAAGAATTTATTTTCCAAATACCTCTTATGTTTTAAAAACCTCTGATGTCCTGATCCATCATAAATGTCTTTAAAGAGGTTTATAAAACCTAGAAATAAGCACAAATAGCTCAAAACCTTCCTGAAACACACCCCTCTGTTCTTATCTATCTTTACTTTGTCTACCCTCTTTCTGAAGTGAGACGTGTAAATTGAATAATTCAGAAAGATTTAATCCAGAAGAATGAGACATAAAATGATTTTGTAATGTATTTTTTCCCTCCCTTGACATTAGGAGTATCCCTTTCTCTTCTTTTCTCAAATGTGTCTTTCTAATTGGACTATCTTATTTCCCCCCTCTATTTGCATAATTCAGATTATATTTATTCTTTGGCTTTATTTGTGCTGTATCAGAAAAATTCCAAGCACACATATTTTGCTAAATATTTCTCAGTCCTTTAGTATAAAGCAGTGTCTGCTCATTTCTTTTTTCATTTTTTTCCTTTCCTGCTAAGTTATTCTCCAACCCTCTAGCACTATATCATATTATTCTAACTACATAGTGTATCATTCTACCTCACCTGCCCTACCACTCTATCTCTTAGCATCTTTGACAAATTATCACCATTATTTCCCTTCTAACTCTTCTTGTGCCATTCATCACCCATGACATTAAATAACTGGTCTTCTATCAAAATAATATACCTACATCATCTAACCAAGTGAATATTCAACCATTTTCTATTAGAAATGGCCTGAGAGTGGCATATCTGTCCCACCTGGCTATTCACAGATAAATGGATGAACTGAACTGTACCAAAAAAAAAAAAAAAA
>VZRX01016349.1:0-51621 GCA_013398075.1 Notiomystis cincta
TATTATTATTATTATTATATTTTCTTTAAGTAAACTTTTTGTTTTTAGTACACTCTTGAGGGGAATTTAAAAAGAAGAGATGCAAGGAAGACAGCAAAACTCCGGCAGGACACACTTGTTTGGATGCTGTATTCTCCAATAAATTAAAACTGGTTTAAATGGCAAAATATCTTTCAAAGAATCACTACAACTTATTGCAAATTCTGGTTCATTCACTATGTTTAAACTTTATGGTTTAGAACCCATTATTATACTTTTAGAGGACTATTACACTACACAGCCTGCAATAAACTTAGCCTTCCCATCGACGTCAAGGCCACCAAAATCATAAATGATAGATGCCATAACTCCCGGGGACACAGCACATCATTACAGCAATGCATTTGCAATGCTGCAAGTTAAGGCTATATGAATAATGTATTTTCTTATCCCATAAGCCTTTATTTTTGAGCAAGCTCAAACAAAAAGTACTAAAAGGTAAAATCAAATGCAGAAGATAATTGTTCTGAATAGTTATCATTTCGACAGAACCATGAAGAAACACCAATACTTTGTAGGTACAGAAAACCATTCACTGTCCAGATCAGTTTCTATAAACACAAATACACTCCTGAAGTGATAAACAATTTATAAAATAATGCTTATCTTAAAGCCATACAAAACTTCTAGATTTTTCAGGTAAACGGGAATATTCATAAAGCATAAAAGTACAGCTGTGGACATCAATGTCCTGCTTTGGAAGATATACAAAGAAACCTCAATTCTATTGATACCAGCACCGATGCTTTTGAAGTCAGAAGGTGATATACTATATTTCTAGTGCCTTAAGGGCATAGATGTATACAAACAGGTTTGCCAAGTTTATGATTTGAAACATGCTGCCAGAGGAGACACTTAAAATTCAGATTCATGGATTTTAAAAGCAAGAAGAAATGCTTCTGTATAACACAGGCTACATAATCTTCACCAAAGTGTTCTGCATCAGCTTCACCATGTGTTTTTCTGAGCTACAACATACAGATCAGAGAACTATCAGATCTTTAAAAGACATATATTGTGCCAGGGCTTAATGTCCCTTGTGTTATATAATTAAACCTATCTTCTAGGCTGAACTTGACAAAATTCAGTTCCTATTCATTCCATTCTACCATTCTGAGGTCTGTTATATAACTGGCAGCTTTGTCAGTATAGGGAAGCTAGATAGATCAGTGTGCCCTCTTTAAGTTGACTCAGGTGTATCATACTGTTGAAATGACACTTACTCAATCTTTCCCTCTAAAGCAGCTTTTCCAGACATTGTGCCACTCATTTGGTTATTCCTGAAGCCCTTTATGTAAAAAGAGCTCCTACAGATCACATCTTGAATAAATCTCCGTCAAAGATATTGCCTTCCACAATACTGGACATTACAGAAGATATATACTTCAGCCTTCTCCAGTATGTCTGGCCTAACAGATGGCATTAAAAATCATGATGTTTAAATACACACATTTGTTTTCTTTCATGTGACTGGTTCTTGTGGATTTCCACTCTACACTTCAGTGTCATAAGCAGCTGCAGCTATTCAAGGAGATGACAAAAAAAAGATGTAAAAATGAAAAAGGAGGCTAAGTACTCCCAAATCAAGACTTTTTTAAGCAAGGTATGAAAACAAAACAAAACAATATTAAGAACACCTACCTAAACGATAATCACGACATTCATTTTCCTGAAATCCTCGTACTGTTAGTGCATCAGAAGAGATCTCTTCACAGGACTCAGGTAGGGGTTGTACAATATCGAGTCTAGGCCTTGTACAACACTCCACTTCCTAGAAAAATGACACCTTAGTTGCTTCCCACATTTTTTACCTTAGGAAAACCAGCTGGCGGTCATCTACAAACAAGGCTGAAATTCAACAGCTGCAAACATTCACAAAGATCCAGTACTTTGCACTGGGTACTCAGCTGCAAATCATACAAGTTGCAAAGCTGTCCTGCACAGAGTAATTGCACCTGGAACTTAAAGGAAAGTTACTCTAAGTAATCCAAGTTACTCTTGGATTGCTTCCCTTGAAGAGATCAGTTTGGAGAAGGAGGTATAGACAAGACATCGGTTCAATCCTACCCCTGAGTTTGCTCACTACTTTTTTGCTCTTGGTCACAGAAGTTTTCAGGGCTACCACAGATGATTATCATTTGCTTCATTCAACAAGCAATAGAACAATTTAGAACCCATACCCAGCTGGGCTCATGCCCTGAAGGACAGAGCTCTATGAGTCAATGGTATTCTGGTATTAAGATGAAATTTTTTTTTTAAGCTGGTGTTTGATTTTAAGCAGCCAGCAGTAGCAGAGAAAAATTAATCTGAGAATAATACAAAACCTTTGCTGTTCTAATGAATTTAGAGTAAAATGAACTTTCAAGTGCAATGTAGGTAGTTATGGTAAGATGCCATCATGGATTTTCACCTTCTGTCCAACTCTTCAACTAGCTTCATTTTTAATTAAGTCGAAGTCCAAGACAATCCTATATTTTATACCTCAGGCTGTGAATTATAGCAAAATACACAATGAAAGAGTAAGGACATATAGAAAGTGGATTTAAACAGCATTAACCTACCCATTTGGAGGTAGCACCACTTGGGTCTTTTGTCAATTTAACTGTTCCATGAAAAGAAAACTCAAACCAAAAAATCTTTAAAAGCAAGTTCAATCGTGATATAATTTGTAATAAGTAAGAAGCTGTCATTTGCAAGCTGTGAAATCAAGTGTAGGAAGACCAGTGTTCTTTGCAACTAAAGGACATTTGTAGTGAGCAGCAATTCTGCTGCAAGCTCAGGTGTTTTGGGCTCCACACTAACAAGACAAGCGAGCCAAGACACTAACAAAGGAGTTCCCATCACAACAGGAGACAGATGCACCACGAGGGACAATTGTACTTCTGTTCCTTCTACATGTACCCAGAGAACTGAGAAGTTAGAGAAATCCAGCATATGGAGTTTGTTTAAAAGGCTAACTAAAAGCAAATAGAAGAAAAAAATCTTTCTAATGTTCAATTACCATTATATCATCTGAAATTCCCTTTTCATCTTTCTTTCCTACAGCAATTAAAATTACTTTAACCTTTAGCAGTCACTACCTCCTTTATACTAGCTCCTTTCCTGTACAACTTTTTCATTAACAGTGGCTTCCCAATTTCCTTGCCCCCTAACATTTCAATCCATCTTTTCCTCCCCCTTCCTTATCCCATGTGTCTGCTTTCTTTTCTTTTACTGACTCTCCCACATCCACACTGCAGGACTACTATGCTGACTCTTTTGGGAAACATTGCTTTGGCATTATTTTTCTCCTTAATATAAATAAAGAAATAATAACCTGACATGCTGACGAAGAACTAGAAGCTAACCCCATTGATTTCAGAAGGCTCGAGCATTTATTTGAACCTACAGCATTTCATTGCCTAGCAACTTGCGCACCCAGTTTCTTAAGGTTACTATGGTGATGGTTGTCTAACGCAGACATGCTTATCAAAGAGATGATCAAGAGCATCTGCCATCCTCACACTGCAGCTTCAAGGATTTCCTCCACTGGCTTTGCCTTTTATTTGGCAATATGAAATCAATGTCGGGGACAGACATGGTACTTGTCTGTGCGCAGTAAAAACAGCTGACATGAATACTAATTTCTAGCTATCCATACATGGATCTAGGTGTACACAACTAAAGCTCTTAGAAGAAAGGGAGACAATGATGTCACTCACTCATAATCATTCACGCCACCTCATAGTGACTTATTGCTTGAGTTGATCAACTTCACTACTCTCATTTCTTTTGAAATGCAGTATCAGCAAGCTCCTCTTATGGCTAAACAAGATTTTTTATTTCTTCTGCTTCAGAAACATCAAGAAGAAAGAGAGAAAAGGAGAGAAAAAGGAGGGAGGGGGGAAGAAAGGAAGGAAAAAGGATTAAGAAGGGCTAGCTAGAAACCTCTGTATTCTGCGAGAAAAAAAGGAACCCAAACGTGATTTCTGAAAAGTAAGCACATCAGTCTTCAACATCACCTCCACTGACCTTGTTTTATGGATCAGAGACGTTTCAAGCAAGTCTGCTGGTTCACTACCAGCAGACTACAAATTTTTTCTCGGACAATCATATTTATATGACCAGTTTAAGGCCCAACTCACAGACCAAATTAATGTTGTGAAGAAACTCTGAGATAAAAAAAATACCGTTTTTTCGGAGATCTCCTTTACATATGAAAGTATAACAAGCTGGTCACAGATAGGTGCAAGTCCACTGATGTAGAATTCAGTGTCAAATTGGAAAACTGAAACATGGGAAAGAAAAACAGACTTAAATCATGAATGTATACGAACTACTACCTAAGAAAAACTCACTGATTTTCTGTGACAATCAACAGCATACAGCAGCACTTCAGAGAACTGAAGACTCAATACATATAACAAAGCCCCAGATTTCCCAGCTGGATCAGATGAAAATCTACATTTAACAGATTAAATTACATTAAAGTTTGCAAAAATAAATGTTTGTGCTCCAAGATATGCTAGACATGAAACATTTGAAATTAAAGTTCAGTCTGATTTTCAGTAATCACATTGAAAAAGGAACTAAACCCAAAATCAAACTCAATAAAACAGGAAATAAGTAGTAGAACTTCATTGGTTTGCATATTCACAGCAAGTTCATGTAGCCATAACAGAATCGCACCTGCTATATATACTGGTATATATGAAAACACAAAGATCATTATTTATTTATCATCACTTTAAACATCACAGAATAATTTACAAATACACTCATTACAAAGAATACACAGTCCATAGTACTTTTTCTTGTTCATAAAACTGAAAACATAATTTTCTAAAATTGGCCTCAAAATTGAGGTAGTTATATGAGATTATTTCATGAAAAAGAAAAACAGAATGCTGAACCGTATTTACCAAAAGAGTAAGTAAATGAGAACTCTGCCACAGACACAGCTATTTATAATATGCTGGATTTACAATGCATCCCTTTTTTGCGAGCTTCTCTCTCATGGGGACCAAAACAGGAATCATACATGTGTTTACATTAGAAAGCCTTTTAACTATAAGCTTTTAAAAAAGCATCAGATACTTCATTATTTTTTTTGAAAACATGTTTTTAGGAGAATCTAATCATAAATTCCAAAAAAAGAGTTTTCTTCCCTATTGTTTAGCATATGACATTACTAATACACACATAATAACTAAAAGTTACTAATTATTTTAGCAAGGCAAACAGAAAATACAGCATAATGACATTAAAAATAAAGCTAATTTTCTTTAGCTAAGATAATATGAAGGAATGGGAGAAATAATTGTCCTCCCACAAAGGGAGAAAAAATAAAATGAAACAGAGTATATATTTGACATCTGTTTCTCAATGAAAAAGCAAGCACTGTTTTTCTTTTAATGACTGCTGACACTTTGGCATCACTGAAGGATCACACTACAACACAGAGGTAGAACACTCAAACCATTCACAGAGTATACGTTCACATTTGTAACCACAAACATAATGATCTTGTTGTAGCCTACAAGAGTGATGAGATTACTTTGACTTTGTCACATGTTGCTGTCAATGATGACTTTAAACAAATCAGTTCAAAAACAGCTACATATCTTATTTTCACTTAAAACTTAGTACTTGGCATTTTAAAATAATATGGAAGGCAGGAGGAAAACATGGAAAAGAAAAAGCAAAGTAAAATCCATAATACTATCAAAGAAACTTTAAATTCAGCTTTATTGAAGGGCGAAGAGAAGGCTCTCAAAAGCATGTAAAATACTGTGTTTTGTATTTGAAGAGGAAAATAGCATGGTGAATTATCATTTATAATGATTACAGAGATGGCTTTAAAATCAATGGGTGTTTCTTTGTCTTATCTAGAACTTTAGTCCCTTTGCCAGTGAAAATGCTTGCAATGCTTAATGTAATGGTGTATTTAAGATCAAGCAGAAGTATTGATTTGTGAAACAAAAATAAACAAGCAAATAAAAATCACCACTTCAAATTTTGTTTTTGAATAGAGTTTAGTTTCCTTGGTTTCACTTTCAGCTTTCTCTCAGCTCATCTTTCTCAAGAGGCATTGTTGAAACAAAATGCTCTAGCTCTGCTGCTACAACCTTGAACAAAGAATAACTGGCACAGACAGTGCTTCTTGACCTGATAAAAACCTTTGATGCTGCTAATCAAAAAGGTCTTACTGAAAAAAGAAGATGGAAGTTATAGCTCAAGAACAATAATAGGTTAATTTGACTTACTCTCTGGACACTGTGTTGGGATCAAGGAGGAAAAGAAATCCAACATAAAGACAATGCAGAAATGCTGTTTATTTGAAAAGGATCCAAAGTAATTAAAACAAATACAATATTGAAGTAAATGGAAATGACTGAGGTTTGGCCGTGTGTCATAATATGTTTATGATTGTCAGAAGAGAAGATAGAAGATATGCTGATAGTGGATCTACTCCATGTTCAGCATCTATGTACAGATGTCAAACAAATTACCAAGGAGCAAAATGAAGAAACCTGTAAATCTTTTTTGCTGCTCATTAAATGAAATGTATGAAATACACCAAACTACAGAAATGAAACAATACACACTACACTATTTACCTAAACTATATAAAGCCATGTTCCCTGGGATTTAAAGATCCACACATATGTGACACACTGAAACTAAAAGGAGTCTATTTTGTTGAGTCAAACCTCTAAAAGCAGCCCCCGATTTACCACAGCAGATTTTAAAGAGTAAAATTTTGGCTACAGTCAAGAGGGTTTTACCTCTGATTTCAACTAAAAGCACTGCTGGTAGAGATACCATATTGAGAATACTTAAGGGTATGCTGCACTGTGGCCTATAACAATGAATAAAATTTTGCAGATGTTTTTAGTGTGCTAAGTAATTTATGCAAACCAAAATAGAATACAAAATGGCATGCTTTGATTAGCTATTACCTTTTGCAGTTGACATAAAACTTTTTTTTTCCTCACAATATGTAAATTCAGTTCCAACTAGAGGACAAGAAAAGGCCCCATTTAAGCTTCTAAATTGATTTTCTGAAAAACTTTTTTATCATTGAACCGAGAAAACTTTGTTAACCAACAGGGAAAATATTCAGTCTTGAAGAACTTTGGGGCTTAGAAATTCTGAGGTTTGATGACAAAGAAGTCAAAATCCGGAAGAATTTTGTCTCATTTTATGAATAAATTTATAAATGATAGGTTTGGCTTGTGGCAAAACAGATGAACAAAAGTCTAAGCAGAATCAATTTTATAACTAGGTTTGAGGTTTTTCTTTTTTTTTTTTTCTTTTTTTTTTGGCTTCTCAGAGTATAGGAGACTTGCTTCAATGAGATGTTTTCATAAATCATCTTATGAAGTAAATTTCTTGATCATCACATTCATCAATTGAGCCTTACATTCCATCTATATAAAGAGACATATGTCAGTACACTAGATCCCATTAATCTCACTTTACAAACAAGAAAATAAATATTCCATGTATTCAGATTGAAATGTGCAATCTCAATGCATGATGCTAACTTTCCAGGCAGATGTGAAGATATTCCCTTGTAAAACATACATATGTGTTGTCACAAGCATAGCCTTAAAACATGTAATTTTTAAACCAAAAATCTGCTTTGTAGGAAATTTGGTAGAATGTAAAGGGAGACAGGTATTCAAGAGACATTGCTGCCTGGCTGGTACCTGGAATTAAGCTGAGATTCCTCAGATAAAATCAGGACAAAAAGAATTTGAATTGAAATTCTCTAATCAACTTGAAGTCTTTTACATACTTTTGGAGTTAATCTCTATTTTCTGCTACCATTAACAACCTGAGTAACTGAGGCAGAGATAAAGTACTTCTTCATAAAAGTGCATAAAATCCTGACAAGGCCAAGGAAGACTAGATTACCTATTTTCCTTTGAAAAGGCATTATATTAATGGAAAAGTCTAATTAGTTATTTAGTAGCCAGCCTTCTCTTGGATTCCAGTTGAGGAAGGGTTTCCCGTTCAGACCAGAAGCTGTGCAACATTACTGCTTTTATATATGCTTCAGGAGTGAGCACAGAGGTCAAAGTCTTTAAGAAGGATCACAATGGCATTTAGTCCATGTTAAGCCTGTAATTCAATACCAATGCTTTCTAATCAATACACTACTTCACAGCAGTAGATGGCAGAGCTAAACTGATAGGATCTGCTCAGCTGACGTGTTTAAACCTAAACAGAAACAGTCACTGACACGGAAAGAAGACTCACAGAGGTAATGAACTGCAGCAGAAACAATAGTAAAAGTACTGTAGAAAAGCACCACTAATATACTGAAAGATGTAAAAATCAGCAATGCCACATGGACCTCAGTGCATGAGACCTGTATAATTCATCTACTTTCTCTTACAAGGTAATCACAGCATTATCTTCTTTAAGACAAAACAGCGAGAATGGTTCAGTGGTATAACTTTCGCACATTACAGGGTGTTTGGTTTAGCATCACAGCAGATACAGTAATTATTTTCCACCTTAGAATAAGTATAGCTAATTTTTAAGACAGAAAGAGAAGATGATGAGGTACTTCATTAAGCAGGATCCTATGCACCTAACTTGCAATAAAGGAAATACTGTTTCCTTATTTGTTGGGCTGCAAAGTACTGAAGAAACATTTATTATCTACTAATGCTATCAGAGTTAACTGTGATACTATCATGGAACTTAGGAGCCCTCAGAATGGCTCTAAAACAGCATAAATTTGAAAGTGTTGACACATGAGAAAACTGTTTTATCATAGACTCCATATGTATTAACCTGATGACCAGACAAGCAACTATGAAGTTTCCTGCTCTACTTCTGGTTTTCTTTCCAGGTGAAAACTGTAAAACCAGGGAGAAAAAAATTTTAAAACCCCATACCACTAAACATGACAAAATTAATACTTTTAAGGACTTCATTTTTTGTAAGTCAGTTGACAAGGTCTTATGGGTCAAAATATCTGAAGGATACTCATTTATCCTTGCATTGAAGTATGATACTCTTGCCTTGTATAAATTCTTTACTTTATATAAGTATCTCAACTTATGCATCCACTTTGGGTATTAGTGGTCTTGCAAAAACTGTACTGCTTGCGGGTCTGATATAAAATCAGACCTTCCAGCTATGCCTTTGAAAAGTAACATTGAAATAAAATTGAAATATATGTTAATGCATTACATACTGCTGTCAAGAAGACCTCCTATGTGACTATATGAAAGACTATTAATTTATTCTGTGACTTGAACAAACAATGTCTCTCTCTCGTCTCAATCGCCCCAAGCTCTAAAGTGCTGTGGACAGCATTTGGCAGAGTAATTTCAATGCTTTGACATGAAACCAGAAAATAAAATCTCAAGCACATCATTAACAGGTTAAGTGAGATAAAATACCAATCCTCTAAGAATACAGAGAAAACTGCAGGCCAGAAATTTTAAGATGAAAAAGTTACTTCCACAAAAATCTTTATGCTTCATGTCTGCACCTAAATGGCTCAATGACAGTTTTTTTATGTTTTTTTTAAATCAAATTCCAATAGACAGCCACCTAAGACTAGCACTATCTATATAAACACATTATAGCTGAAATAGAAGTTACCTCTGTTCACTTGTCAGTATGTGACCAAACACATTTAGTTATTTTCTAAAAGCTACTTACAGGTCCAGAAAATATTATATACAAGATCTGAGGCTAAAACTCATGACCAAATTTTTCCTTGATAAAATTCCTGTAAATATCCTAGAATTCTGCAGTTAAATAGGCTGTTTAGACTGTAATCTTAAACAACAAATAGCTTTCAGGTCTCAGTTAATTCTCAGGCACACCACTAATCTCTCAGTATCCAGAGTCCTTGCAGAGTTTAACAAGTCTCCTAGCTGATTTTCAAAGCTATTTTAGAACAGTCTTTTCCTGAAATCCGAAACCAGAGCATATATACACCTATGCCATGCATCATTCCGAACTGACATAATTCAGGATCTTGCTTGAATACCTTATCTACAATCTCATGTTACAACAGTGCTGTGGGGTGATTCTGTGGCAATCTTGCTGGAAGTGTTTTTGTGCCTTTGGACTGCAGCCGGGAGGACTTTTCAAGGTGGCTCACTTGACCTTGCAGGCAGAATGTTTACATATTTTTGCCCGGCTGGAGACATTTTTTTTCCTCTGCTGGTAGCAGAGGAGGGTGGAGGTGGCTCACTGCTTTTTCACCTTTCAACTGGAGAGGGATTGAGATCTGCCTTGGTGGTTTCTATTCCTTTCTGGACTGTGTTTGGCTTGTTTTCTTCATCTGAGACCAGCTCACCATCTCTGGGACGCCTGGTTGGGACAGCTGCCTCAGACCCGGTGAGTGGCCCGGTTCTACTTGGGCCTTGGGCCTGGGACACGTGAGAGAATTGCAGGAAACCCACCAACCTCCACCTCTGGGATGGGAGGGGGATTCAGTGTCCTTTTCTGCCCTGGGCCTGGTGGGAGGGAAGCTCTCTTTGTTAAATAAATAGGTTTTTTCACTTTCATTTAAGAGGTTCTTGTCCCGAACCTCTGGGGGAGGGGCTGCCGGGACCTGCATGCTTGGCTGGCAGGAGAGAGGGAGAGAGACACCCTTTTGGGTTGTTTCCTCCTGGATTTGTGTCCAAACCGGCACAAAGAGTCAAGGGAACACCAAAGCTTACAAAGTGTTGCCCACTCTGGTCTGCAGAGTCAGAGGGCCTGTTGATCTTCCAAAGCACTGCATATTCCTAGATATTTCCTCTATCCAGCAGATGCTTCTGGGGACAGTTGTGACTTTTTTGTTTACATCCCAAATTCCCTTCCAAATTTCCTTTGAACTCTACTTTACTAAATACACACGTTTTGTCAAGAAATTTTCCAATAAGCAGCAGTAATAAAAATTTATTCACATCAGATTAGCTAGAAAAATAAGAAAACAAATGAAAATATAAAATTCAGAAGCAAGAAAGGAAACAAAAATAAATTAAAATCAATTTCCTAGTACTACACCATATATTTTAAGGGGAAAAAAAAAGAGAAAAATATTATGAGTAATGTAGTCAAACAATATGTAATGAGAAAAAGTAGTATCTATTTTCTCTTTACTACTACACTGACCATCAATCATTTAACCAAGATGAAAACCCAAGTTCTCTAAAGGAATCTGTATGAAGGGAAAGTTAAGGCATTCACTGTTCACACAAATATCTGATTTTAGATGACCACAGAACTTAAGGCTCTCTATAAAAAAACCTCACACCCATGCAAGAGGGCATTATGACAACCTCAACAACTAAAAGTGGGGAGACATTTATGTTTACAACTATGTGTTGCATCCAAAGTGTAAGTTTCGTTCTGGCTAGAATGTGAAACCAGACCTTTAAAGCCTTTTGAAAAGGAGTGCATTCACAGAACCATACCTATTTCCACATAGCGGTTTGGAAGGTCACGCATTTCACTGGCATGCCGTTCTTTTACTGAGCAAATCTAGGAAACAGAGATTTCAATCGTTACAATAAGGAAACTGTAATTCCTAAAATGATACTAACTGCCTCAATAAGAACAGGAATTTTTTGGTAATTCTTGGATATGGATTTCTTTGTTTTGAAAAACACAAATTGTGAAACAGTAATTATGCATCTGTAAAGAAAACCAGACAGAAAAGTTGTGGCTGTAGTTCACAGCCTTATATAAATATGCTGGGAATGAAGAGGACCACATAAGAGAAATGTGAAAATACCTGCCCACTATGGTTTCTTCACAAAAGCATTTATACATTTTGGTGTCTTCTCACACTTTGCATCTCATTACCTTTCAAGGTACCTGATTCTTATTCAGTAAGTTTGCTATTGCTACTTCCAGTTACAGGAGGGGAATATGTACATATAAAGAAATGCAAATAACCGAATGTTGTGAAGCACACGTAAGTAAGAAGGGAGAAGACAGATGACAAACTTAAGACAAACCTCCTCATTTTTAACTCTAAGCTTAATTCTCCAAAAGCTTTTTACATGTCATCTACCTCCCTTTCCATCTATTCCTATCAGGCACTTTTAATTTTCCACTGTGCAGTGATGCAGCAGTCTGTTATTAGAAAACAGCTATCAGGCTTGTAACAAACTCATGTCAGGTGCTGGTCTAAGCAAATTACAATCAGTCTGCACCACACAAGTTTGAAATGCCAGTTTACTCCTGAAAGATAACAAAACCCTAAGTACTCTGTCCTTCCACCCACCCCTTTTTCTCTCCCTATGGTTGACTAAAATCATGTGGCTGTTCTGGCAGCTGCAACTTCCTTGGCCCCCAAAGTAATCCCCTCCAAAAATAACTCACGGTAAGTTGTTCTTCCTTAATGCTAATCAAAAGAAATTAATTCAACAGCACACCAAAAGCTTTCAAAAGATGAAATCTCTCCAAGGCACAGAGAAGTGAAATGTCCCTGAGGATAAAATTTACTGCATGCTCTCACAGAGATCTGTCTGACCGCTGGGTGCCTATCACTCCTCCTCCTCCTCACAAGGGTCAGCTCAGTAACATTTCTAAGGCAGCAAGAGTTCTGGAAACCAGTCAAACCAAAATCTATTTTTTTCGATTGTCTTTACTTTTCAGAAACAGTCCTCTGTTTGTCTGTGATAACAGCAAGCATTTATTACAAAGACACATAATTGCACCTTTACTGAATTTCCCCAGCCAATAATCAGCGTTAAATTATCCTTCCAGCAAAGGCTGCAGGGATACATATCCGGACGAAGGCTTATGTCATCTCGAGGCACATTGGTAATTCTTTGTTTGGAGATCATGTCAAGTATCTTCACGCCCTGAAAGTTTAAAAACAAGAGAACTTTATTCAGTATGACAAACTCCTACTCACTGTTTTGTACGCTAAGGTACTCAGAGCAGTTTAAGGCAAAAATTTCAGAGTGGGGCTGAGTGTGCCACCAGAAAAAACTGTTGATACAAAACCCAATCTAACTGAGGAGGTGACAAAAGGAGTAAAGGGATCAGAGTAATTTAGGTATTTTAAGTTAACATGCTAAATGAAAAGACATAATAAGTGAATGAGTGACAGACTAGCAATTCCAGTCATGAACCAGTTTGGCTTATTGGGCTGGTGCTACTCCTGGAGAAATAAAAAGAATTGCAGCTTTTCCACAACAGCCCTTGTAGAGACAGAAATTTCTGCCTTGGAAAAAGAAAAGCAACAGCTCATTACAATAAATTAATTCAATCTCAAGATATGCATTTCTATTCTCATATTAAAACAGAAAAGCAAGTATATTTAAATAATGCTTGGTTTTGTATGCTGTGATTTTTTTACTCCCTCCTCAGGAAATGTCCTAAACTAACAGAACAAAAAGTTAAAAACCAGGAAGATTAAAGTCATTTGAGAGACAGAGGAAAAAAACAACCAATAATTAGATTTTTTTCTGTGTCATTTAGACAAGGTAAGCCATAACCTTTCCAATAGCAAAACGGAGATGAATTTCACGTTAAGTAATGACTTGTTCTTGGTAATTTGGAAAAAAATAAAATATTTTAGTAGGGACTCCTTTTCTGCTCACAGAACTTAGAGAGTGAGTCTTCAAATCACAGAAAAGGGGATGGAAAAGACCTTGAGAGGTCAGCATCTCTGATGCCATGCCATGTTAGGATTTTCCTAGTGGTAAAACTGATTTAAAAGATTCCTCTGCCTCTTTTTGTTCCCCTCACTGTGAGTTTCCATGTGCCCAGCTGTGCAAATGCACATATACAACTGTTTAAAAGTTATAGGGGGTCATGATCTAAGCCAGGTTTTGCCTTTTTTTTTTTAATCTCAAAGAACAGCAAGTGGTATGAGGATGGGTGAAAAGTGTTTTTTCTCGGTGATCTTTGTCTCTGAAGAACAGTGAGCATGGAACACACGTCTACTGTTATCTCATGAGCTATCAGACATCAAGGTTTCCAAAACAAACAAACAAACAAACAAACAAACAAACAAACAAACAAACAAACAAACAAACTTACACATAGCATCTGCAATGTATAGAGCCCAGGTCTCTAGGTAACATAAAAAAGGATCTTATCCTTTGTGTTTTCTAAGCTCATCTGATAAAATTTTTAATCTTGCTTGAACTGCATTTTAATGAAGTTGCTTTTTCTAAATCTTCCCTTTGTCTCCAAGGATGATTTTCAGTGACCCTTATCACAATTTCTGTTTTTCTACATGGCAGCAAATGTTACATGGGATAGACCAGCTTGCAAACCAACAGTGTAGGATTCTCTTTAGTTATAAGTGCTGAGAGACAGTTGTTTAATATAAGTTTTACATAAGAGTAAGTTATTTAGAGTTATAATAACATATGATATAGTATGCTTTTTTCTTAGGTTTACTTCCTTAGTATGAGTAGCTGGATTTTTTTTTTTAAGTCTTAAGCAGTAAGCTGTGAACTTACACCTAGATATGCTTTTGGCTGGTAATTAATTATTACTTAATTTTCTTCTTAGTAGCTGGTATAGTGCTGAGTAATATATTTACTGTAAGAATAATGTTGATGACTCACTGATGTTTTCGTTGTTGCTATGTAATTTCCCATGCTCTGCTTGTGAGCAGGTGCACAAGAAGTGAGCAAGGAATCAAAAGGGGCACCTGTTGGCTCTTTGGAGCTGCCCACTGTAAAAGGACTCCAGTCCTTGCAGTTTAAGTCTGGGGTAGTGTGTATGTGATTCCTTGAATGGTGTGAGAATGCCTGAGCAGCATCCTCTAACAGGTATGTCATCTGCATCATGAACTGAAAGGACTTCCACAGTCAACTTCCTATAATGAAGGAGCTAAAACCTGTTCAATGGGAGTCCAGCAGCCAAATGCCTCTAAGGATTTGGTCCTCAGAGGTTTCAGTTTGTAAAACTTGCACTATTAGCCATGGAGGAAGGAGAAGAGGGCATAGCAGCAAACATGGGTTACCTATGCATCTGAAAAGCAGAATTAGACCTTGCCTAAATATAAAAACCAGGTAGCCCTGCATACACAGTAAGAAGCAAGGCTATAAAGATTTTCTCTGATTTTTTTTTAAAAAAAGTGTAACACAAAATCTTACTAGTGAATGGAGTTTAAAAAGTTAAAGAGGAAGGGAAAGTATATTAAGTATATTAAGTAAATATTTTATAAATATATTAAGTATATAAAGTATATTAATCTTTTGGAAAGCAAGTGTCATTTAATTTTTCTTTGAAATATAGGCCCTGACCATGGCTTTTTGTCTCTGACAGATGGCTCTCAATGTTTTATTAGTATTCTGTGTTCTGATGTGGCACATCATCTCTAGGGATAGTTCTCGTTCTATCCATCCCCAGCAGATACCTAGAATACATATTTTAATTGTATGGACCTGAAAAGAACAAAACCTTCAAAAGACCTAATGTTATGTCAATCAAGCCCTCAATGAAGTTTCCATTTTAATAGAGTTATTAAAGGGAAGCAAATAAACAAAAGTCTACCTCTAAAAATTTCATATAAAATTGGTTTTGAAAGATAGAAAAGAACAATGGCTTTAAAATATTTTAATAGATGCTTTCCTTTAGGATAGAAAAACAATAAAAGAAAAAAAAACTAGTGTTTCAGAAGTAATAGCACCATATTTAAAAAAAAATACTTTGGAATTTAGACATGATACACACTTAAAAACATATCCCTCTCTACTGAACTTCAAAACATATAGCTTGATCAGTTAGATATACAGTGATAGGTGAAATGTAACACTCAGAATGAATGCAATGGTTTCCTTTAAAATTAAACTTAGAACAAAAGGGGCCTATTTTCTCCTAAGACTAACTTTCCTAGTGGCCTATCAAAATGAGAAATTATTACAGTATTTTTTTTTCTTTATCTGCAACATTGAAAGTGCATATGACAATGTCGTTTCAGTACAAATTACAAAATACAGACAATTTTTTTTTCAGGGGGTGGCAGGGAGTGGAGATGTTCTATTATTTATATAGTGAAGAATGACACTGGCATTCCTTCCTCCATTTGCTTCAATAAATTGCACTAATCAAAATTCTAGTTAATAATAGTGTACAGAACTGACCACCATAGCGGTATGTAGAGCTACTTTCCTAATTTCTTCAGAAGTGGAGAATTCATATTGGAGAATCCTGACTAACCAGGAGAAAACAACAGAAGAAATTTCTAAAAAAAAATTACATATAAACCACAATCCTTCAATGTCTTTTATACCCAATTCTATAAATGCACAGTTTCTCAATTTCATATTCCAGCAATCAGCATTGAAAAATTTCAATAATCAGTGTAACACCGAAATATTTTTGGTCATGTAATGGAGATGAAAAATACTTACCATATTATTAGCCCAAGCAATTAAGTGCCCTCTCCATTTTACATTTCTTATATTTCCTTCCCCTTCATGTAAAACCGAAGGCTTCCATCTATTCATCCAGCCTCTTTCATATAACAGCAACTATGAATAAGTGCAACAATAAATATTTCTGTGACACAGTGTTGTATGCAAACATGGGAGTTATTTTTTCTTCATTATCCCTTACTCTTTTTGGATTTAAGGGCAAAGAAAAATACATACCTACCACAAAACAAAAGCAAATAAAATCAAACACTTTCATATAGTATATATACATCGAGCATCTTGTATATTACAGAGTTTCTGTTACATTTTAATAATATTAATAAGAAGGCCTTTCATCAAGTTTCTCCAAAGAACAGTAAGTATAATTATTTACCTTTTAAAGATTAAGAAATGAAGGTATTTCAGAACCTGAACCGATAGCACTAGTAACAACACTTCAGAAAATTGGTAAAGAAACGCAGTCACTTCACTGATCTCAAGATCCACCAATCTAACTTTTACATGAGTACACCGACATATGAACATATGCACAACCTGAACTGGAGCTCACACCTCACCCTGGAAGATGTGAAACAGCTGCCTGCAAGGATTTCTACCACGCTAAAACCCAAATAGTATACTCTTGTTGCTAATATTTCCTATTTAAGATCCATCTGTACACACTTTTTATATACGGTTTCCTGCCACTTGTATTTGGATAAATACATCAAATGTTAGGACACTAGTTGTTTAAAATAAGATCTTTTAGCAAAATGTAAGATTTTAATGGCAATTATCAGACTGCCTCTCTCTCCTAAAGCCACCAGATGGCACAAGAAGACAAGTATTTTCTCCAAGAGTTTAAAGCAAGCACCAGGTAGTGGAGTCTACTGAGAAATTTTTGTGTTTTTGGCACTGCAAACATAAACTTTTAATTCAAGCAAAGTGATTTTGCGTCCTTTACATAAGTAATGTGAAGGCCCAAATTTTAGAGAGTATAGATTTTTTTCCCCACATATGAAAAGGCTACTGAGTGACTCTCACAGAACACGTTATTTTACAGCTACCAGGGCAAGCCACTAAAAGCAGCGTTAACATCTATGCCCATAAGGCAGTGCTATATGGAGGGATTTCCATTAGAAGATTGGTACCTAGATGTTAAACACAGGAGCAGCCTTCAGCCCAAATGAATGAGCTCTACTCAGATGCTAAAGATATAATTAAAAACTAAGTGCTGTGCTGATCCAGACTTGGAACTAACACCTAAGGAGAAGCTGGACAGAGGAAGAACTGCTGCTTGAATGCTTCCCTCAATACCATCCAATAAAGACAGCGGCAAAATATATGGCATTTGCATTGTGACTTACTGGACAAAGCTCCAAAAACTGATGTGGATGATGTGAAAGGTTAAATCTAGCTGATGTCAATTATATTAATTGTACTTGGAAGTTTTTTTGCTTGTGACTGAATCACGATTTAAATTGATATATTATACTCAAGATCCAGGACAAATTTGATATGACACTTTGCATCTTTTTTTTGCATGGTTATTCATGGTTTGTGAACATTTTGTGACTCTGACTAACAAATTGCAAGGAAAAGTAAGTGATCTGAGAAAGAACTGATGAAGAGATAAGATAATTAGAAAAATTCTGCTTCAGTCTATGCTCAACCCTAAGAACACAATTAGACTTTCAGACCAAGACAGTAGAAGACAACGGGCTGGTATCACCTATAATAAGGATGGAAAGTGAACCTGAATTCCCAATTCCCTGTTTCAGATCAGCAAATGAAATAGGTCCAATACTGAGGCCAAAGACGATTCCACATCATGGCTTCAAAAAAAAACATGTAATCTCAAAAGATGCTTAACTAAGTTATCTTCAGTGCAATTATCTGTGTACTATTGATATACATACTGTGATTGATTTATTTATTATTTCTTAGAGCAATGACACCTGGAAAATGAATTTGTGAACCGAGAACTTTCCTATGTGTTCTGGAACTGTTGTCTACTGAACGCATCTCTCTCAAAATAAGCAGACTAATTTCTTTCTTAGTCTTCTTCCTTTCTGTCTCCACATTGAACGAGAACATAACTTCAAAGTTCAAAAGAAGACTTGTAGTAAGAAATCCACAGTATCTGGAGGGGTTCTTCCTACCACCTCCCTCGCTTTTTGGTAGGGGAAAAATATTTTAAGGCTTTATGTGCCATAGATCCTATATAATGGTAGTCAGCATTAATAGTACTTATATTTCAACAGCAGCCAAAATCAGAGTTTCTTGCCTTCTCTGCAATAGTTTGTCTCCCCTGTTTTTCATTTGCTCTCATAAAACTTTCTAATCCTTTGTTACATACAATACAGTTGTGCTTAGAACACTCTTCCAGCATATCTTGCATGCACCACAATTTGATAATACTTAATAAAATAACCTTTAACTTCAAGGTTCCCATCCACACTGCTTCATAGTACATTGCAATCTTCTGTTAGCTCACTATTTATTTTGCGAGTCTTAACTGCTTATGATTGTCCACCAGATCATCAAGAAAATGACACGCTGAAAAGTATGAGACAAGAGGATGGAGCAGGACTTTTTCATTTAAAAAATAAGTGGGTATATTTCTCTTGGATTAGTGAATAATATTCTTCATATCTTTCACTAACACAAGATTAACCTACACAAAAAAGAGCTCAAAATTCTATTTTAGAGTGCATCCACTAAAGAGAATAGATGACTGCTTGGACTTAATGGAGCCTGTCATGCAATTAGCATTAACACTAATTACATGTAATCCCGGTTTTAAATTATGTACAGGAATTTCCAATCCTCTGAACAAAGAGGTGAATGATTGCAAGTTTGGCAGTATCAACATGGTGAAGTAATTTAATTTGATTTAATTTATTTTCACTAACAATTAATAGCTTCAATATACTGAAATAGAAGATGTCTGTTCCCACAGAAATTTCACAGGAAATACACTCTTACTAATGCCCAGCATCACTACTTTGATTCAACATAGTGCCTTCTGTGTAAAGATTTGAAGAAGTTTTAGTGAAGTGAAGAAAAAAAGGCTTAAGACTTCAATTTTTAACTGAAGAGCCACTTTTCCATTCTCTACTGCAGAATTACTGGATTAGTTTTTATTTCACAAAATAAAAATTAGGAAAAAAGTCTCTGTAATTTCCTTGTCCTGTTCTTTGTCTAAGTGTGAAGATGAGCCTATCTGTGGCATTTTGTCCTGTGTTTTGGCACCTCTGTCACCACTTTCACCTCAGCTAGGCAAGACCACAAAAACCTAAAATGCTATTTCCATGGTTAGAAGTGATCACTACAGCTGTTTATTGTTTTCAGCATAAAACAAATATTTACAGGCACAGCTAAGATTAACAGATACCAGAGAGTAACACACAACAGCATGCTGCATGAAGACTTACTGTTTAATAGTTCATCTCTAGAAAAACAGATAGCAACAACAAAAAAATACAGTTCGTATTTGAAACAGACGATGGACTGGATGAGCTCAAACAAGGCAGAGAATAATGTAAGCCTCGAGCTTTCAGCTGAAGATGAGCTTTCAAAATTTCGTTGCAAAATGTTGTCTAAGGAGCTAGGGTGTGAAGAGAGAGTAGGGCAGCAAATGCACTCAAGGGAAATCAAGCAAGGAGGCAGAAGCAGACAGCAGTATTGGGAGGTATGCGATGGCAACAGTGAGAGATGAAAAGGAGCTACTGCTGTAGTTCATGGACAGAGAAGCTAGAAATTTTGAGATGTTTAATACAAACGAATGCCATAGGACTTTTATTAGGCTTCACTTTTAATAACTCAACTGCCACATTCCAGCTGTTGCCTATTCACAAAGAGCTACAGAATTTACACCTTGAAAAGCAAATTCTGCAGTCTTGCAGGCAGAGACACATTTCATATACTTTGATCCTCTTTGCTTGCTACCTCAGGCAATGAAGAAAAGGGTCCTACACAGACATTTGCAAAACACACTACTATAGATTACATGCACATAGGATTTTGATCCATTCGCTCTAGACAAAGCAAATTTATTGCAGCACAAGGAGAATTTCTGCTTTAGCAAAAAAGAAGAAGCACATATTCAAATACTTATAAAGAAGAAATGTCAGAAAAAAAAAAAAAAAGCGTATTAAGCAAAGTTAAGCAACCATATTGTACCAGCCTGGACACAAATCCAGGAGGAAACAACCCAAGAAGGGTGTCTCTCTCTCTCCTGCCGTCTAGGCAAGCAGGTCCTGGCAGCCCTTCCCCCACATGTTCAGGAAAAGAATTTCCCAAATGAAAGTGAAAAAACCCTATTTATTTAACAAAGAGAGTTCCCTCTACCCCAGGCACAGGGCAGAAAAGGACACTGAACCCCCCTCCCGTCCCAAAGGTGGAGGTTGATGGATTTTCCACCGCCGAGGCCGCCGGGTCTAGGGGCAGAGTCCCAACGAGCGTCCTGGAGATGGTAAGCTGGTCTCGGATGAAGAAGCAAGCCAAAATCAGTCCAAAAGGGAATAGAAGCTGCTGAGGCAGATCTCAGTCCCTCTCCACTGAAAGCTGAAAAGTTGAGAGCAAAACCTCCCTCCTCTGCTACTAACAGAAAAAAAAATCTCAAGCCGGGTAAACATTTAGCTGCAAGGTCAAGTGAGTTGCTCTAAAGAGCTCTTCCAGCTGCAGTTTAAAGGTACAGAAAAACTTCAAGCAGGTGATGGGGAGTACAGGATTGTCACAGAATTACCCCAAGACACATATAAGCATATGCACAGTGGAATTAAGCTCTTAACAATTCACAATGATTACTCCAGTTACCTGGGAGAGCACTGCTCTTAAAAACTACCTTTAAGGTCAGGCTGAACTTCTAAGACATAGCAAATCCCAGCATTACACAGCAATTCACCCAAATTCAAGACATCCACCTGTGTAGGGAACTGAGGGCTACACTGTGCATCCCTGAAGCATGTCGATAGGGTTTTTTTCCCCTTTCTCTCTCCTGAACATTTCCAGGATGAGTAGATCTTTGAACTGAAAAATGTATTTTTACACACTTTATATTGTTATGAAGAACATTTTTCTAAAAAAAATAAAGGAGAAGCAAACAAAACACCCCACTCAACTTCAAAAATGCTTATATACATTATGTCACCATTCCCAGAAAGCAAAAACAAAGACAGACCCAGCAAGCCTTTGGTTTAAGAGTTCACATGATACACACTATGGTTTTTTAATGCGCCTCAGGCAAAAAGCATAGCATGAGAGCTTTAAGCAGAGTTTTTCTGTTAAGTTGGATCCAGAATGAGGATACTCTTACTGTTACCCTTACCTTGGTGTAGATGAGGACAACAGGGAACATGCCTCCCACCACTGCCAGCTATCAGGGATAAAATCACTGTATACATGCAAAGGCTGTAAGCGCACAGACCTCAGGAGCCACAGGAGAACCTGTCCTCCCCCTCCCTGAAGGAGCTCACCAAACTGCAGCATCTCCAGACACAGGGAGAGAGAGGTGAGGTCCACAGCCTGAGATTGTATGCTTCAGCCTGCTTCTCCTCACTCTTGTGTTCAGCTCCCTGTTGCCTGCTACCTCCATACTACTCTTTGGCTTTATAGTTAAGGAGAGGTGTAAATGTTCAGAAAAAGCAAAAAAAAAAAAAAAAAAAGAATTTGAATTATATCACAGGAAAAAGGCTAATTTTGTTATATGTGCCACCCTTAGGCTGAGCTAAATTGTGACTTTCACAGCCCAGCCTGAGGNAAAAAGTGGCTTTATTAGTAGGTAGAATTTAGCTTCCTGATTTTTTAAAAAGCATTTTGCTGTTGCTTTTATAAAAGAAGTAGGTATGCTCCTTTTGGAGGAAAGGAGAGAAGGGGAAAGGTTTCTACCACAAGGCTAGAGGTTTTATTTGTTGGTTTACTGTACCAATATAATCAAATTACAGGTGTCAAGGGACATTTGTTTCAATGCTAAATACCTTATGTTGTCAATTAAAATTTTTCTGAGGAGGAAAGTTCCTCAGCAAAGGAGGCATGCATTAAGAATGAGTATACCATTCCCTAGAGGACAGAATATAAAACAACCTGTCAAGTAATGAAAGATAACCAAAGAGAATGTGTTAACTCCCTGATGTTTTTTTCTGTTTGGCATCAGGTGAATGCAAGATCTTTTACCACCTGACGGAGCCCTGTTCTATTAATTCCTTGCTTCTCTCTTTCTATGCCCCTTTTATCAGCACTAAAAAGCTTCACAGACTGGTGGCTGACACAGACACACACTGACTGTGCACTATTTTAAGGACAACACCAACTTCTACCAGTCAGAAAAAGCTGTCAAGCACACACACCACTTAAATAAATAAAGCACAGCTATGCTTGGAAACATATTGAACAGTTAATGAAAATTAAGATGTATTCAGCACTAGAAGCCTGTAGTTCTTACATGCTGGTAAGAGAGAGCAACAGCATTTGTTTTAACAAATCTGTGAGGATTGTTCATCAGAACAACAGGCAACAGAAAATTCCATGAATTCAAGAAACTGTTCCAAATAAAACTCTTCATATTTTGACTGAAAATACACAATGTGACATAGGACACTTGTAGGACCTGCAAACAGCTGCAATTTGAAAGTCAGAATTGTATCCTACACTAAGACAACACTTAATGCACATTTAAAACACCAACTGATCCAAACAGAAGACTATCTAGAGATATAAGTGCTTAGAATGGGGTAAGCTCTACTATACCAAGAACTCCCCTTAGTTAATTTAAAAAAAAAACCAAAAAAACCCCTCACCATGGACAAGAGCTGGTGAAGATACTTGGGTTTATTTCCTTAAAATAAAACCCAAAACAAACAAACAAAATCCCACCCCAAAAAATCACCCACAGGTAACCCAAGATCAACATGCTTTGTAAAGGATAAGTATTAAGGTCTAACTTCTGCTCTCACTTCAACAAATTAAAATGGAGAAAATCTGGCCTAGGAAATATAAATTACTTTTTTTTTCAGGCTATGTATACAGAATGGTATTTCCACTCTGAATCTCAACTTGTTGCAACACGCTTTTAACAGAAAAAGTGCACTTTGTCTCTCCCTGAAATCACTTTAATTAACAATGCTTTAGAATACAATGCATAAAGAGAAGGGAAAAGCAGAAGTCTTTGTTCTAGGTGTTAAAAGTCACATATATAGCCTTCAGAGCTATACCAAAGGGCTATTTAAAGGTAGCCAAAGATCATGATGACTGCTTACCTTTTTTCCTCCTGTTACAAATTGCTTGAAGTGGGATCTTACAAAATGAGGATGTACAGCAACAATCTGGGGGTGGTAAGGGAAGGGGGAAAGAGAGTATTGTGGCTTAAATAAGAGTTTACATGAAGCACCATATCACTTTTTAAATGAGATAACCCTTTGTCAATTATGTATTACAGCTGAATTCTTTCTCTGAAGTAAAGCCTAGTTGTTTCAGACATTTGCTTGTTTTTTCTAGAAGAGAAAATAATTCTTCATATTATATGCTGTATGACAAGCGTGACGCCAAGGGCCATGTTACAGTGAATAGGTACTTTTCTGTATAGCAGGTAGCAGAATTATAACCAACAGAACAGGACTGCTGTAAGCAAGAGTTACTCCAATTAAATCTAGTCTGGGGCCTGCCTAAAGGGCACACACCCCTCAGCCCTGTCAGAGGACAACACTGTGTAGCATCTTACACAGTCTCTTTGCCTTATGTGTTACATGTCAAGTGCGGAGATCCAGCAGTAGGAGCAGTAAAGGCCCTAGGAGGCAAGTGAGTCACGCCTGGCATGTGTGAAAACTTAACCATCTCATTCCTTTCCCCCTGCCTACTAAAGAGCAGCTGCAACATGGAAGACCCCAAGCACCAAAATGCAAACATTTGCCTACATTGCCTCTTCTCCTGCAAGAAATGTTTCTTGTTAAAAAGTACTTGATTTTTCCATATGCCTAGTAGAGGTCCTTTTTTCAACAGCCAGGCAGACACACTTCTCTAAAGCAGAGTTGAACTCAAATTTTCCTTCAGATAGGGTACATCGATATCACTGCCCATTGCCTTATTTTGAGGCAGGTTTAATGGATATGAACTGATTGCAAAATATTGACCTCACATTTGACAGAACCCTCAGAATTTTTAACACAAATCTACAAATATGTTGAGATGGGTAACACCTGAAACAGGACAATTTCTCTTTCACCTTCCCTTTTGTATTTGAAAAATTCAATAATACTTCTTACAAAACCAAGAATGGCTTTCTTCCTACCTCATCAGATCAAAAGCTTTTATATTGAGATAGAAGACTATTTTCTAGTGACTTGAATAACATTGTAAGGAAGTGGTATTGCCCTCTCTCATTTAGATTGAATGTGACCTTTCTGTTATTAAAGACAACACCACTAGAATTATTAAAGATTAAAACAAGCACTTACTTTAATAGGACAGTCAAATGTTTCATGAAACTCTTCGGCTGAATATAATCCAAACACTTGCACCTGAAAAAGTATATTGAAAAACCAAAAGTATTTGCCTAATTTACACGGAACAATTAACACTGAAAGTAAAAATCTAACAATTAGAAGATTAATTTGAATGCTAACAGTGACATCTTTTTTCCTAAAGGAAAAGAAGACATAATTAACATTTCAGAACTAATTGCTACTGCTTGGTCTTCTACTGTGACATATCTCTAATATTTGCAGCAGTAAAGAAGTACTTTTATGAATCTTTTTCCTCCTTTATTTTTTTTTTTGCTACAATCACTGTAAAAACAGTAAGTTCCTTTTGCTTTGGGCTGATCAAATCCATTTAACAGATAGCAACTTAACTATGGTAAGAGCAACAGAATAACATTCAGGAGAAAATTAATAAAAAATTCTTCCTTTCTGACAAAGAATGGTAGGACTTTTTTCCCTCCAAGCAATAGAGGGTTTACATAAGAAAAGAAATCTGTGACAATAAAGCAAAACCAGCCTGAAATCCAAGTTCTATGTACTTCTAGGCATCCTCTCTTCCTCCCAAGTGCATCCAGTGCTATTTTGTTTTATTCCATGATCACTGGAAAGGTCTTTCTCTGAAGATGCCTTCCTTCTCATTTATATCAATGCATCAATACATTTAACAATTATCCACAGAGTTGCAACCATAGGCAATCACAATATCTATCAGAATTAATCCATCTGAAGTGTCACCATTGAATTTAAACAAAAAATTCTCCTGTCAAGAGAATTAACAGATTTTTAAAATTTTTCCTTGCCCTTAGTTCAGAACAAGTACAGAGATATCAAGTGTTTATCAAATATTATTAGACTCAGATGATATGACTACAGAATAAGGTCTCTCAAGATTTTTCTAATTACAGGCCTCTTTTCAACTCATGTCTCCTCATTCAATGCACAATATTCCCGTTCCTAATTCTGAGATGAGACAGCTGACAATCCAGTTCCTGCAGAATTTAGGAATAAAATGCAGCTGAAGATTTATGGCCAGGAATTAGTAACTGATTTACCAACTACGATTTCCAGAAAGAATAATTGGTTTACTTTTTTATTATGTTTTTAAGAGGTTTCCACCCACTGTCAGAAGTTGTTGAAACAAACTCATCTGAGGAAAGATGGACAGCACTGGAGGAAAGAAGTAAAAAGAGCATCCCATAGAGCGACCAGTGAGGAAATGTATCTGATGGCAAATGTACTTAAGAAGGCTCTCAGACAGGCTCTAATTATTTTCTGGAAAATTTTCTGGAAAAGGTAATCCCTTCAGTAGATCTGCTCTACATGTTCAGCATTGGACTCAAAAGTTCTTAAAGATCTTTTAACCTTATTTCTTTCTTCCCATCATGATTCCTTCAGAGGGTAAAATAAAAAAATAACAGCAACAAGAAAACATAAATCTCTTTAGAGAAAGACTCGAAGAATAAAGTCAGTAAATACCAGTAATGGGTCACAAAAAGTGAGACTTAATTGCTCTAAAAAGATCAATTCAGAGCACAAAGACCCACAAAATTCCTGCAGACAGTCAAGAAGACAGAGTAAAGATATTAAACTTCAGGGAAACTGCAAGAGGAATTAAGCCATCAGCAAAGAACTAGGACATCCTTAGAGTGGCTCAAAGTTCAGCAGTCTCAGTGAAGTTAAAAACATCTCAAACCACCTCATTCTCCTTTCAAGCTTGTCTCCTGGATACATCTCCTAAGCAGCATTATCAGCTCAGACCATTACTCATTAGTGAATATACTGCCTCTAACAACATGCTTTAAAAATACTTCTGCATGCACTGTACATGGCTGACCTACTGCTCCAAAGGATTAGAAAAATCAATATTTGGAGACTGTGAGATGTATCACAAAGCTGTGATTGTGTAAGGCAGCCAAAGAGTTTTATTTGAATGGGACCTGGCTGTAAGCCTAAAAAACCTTTAGGCTGATGTCTAGAGGATTTTGCTTTCATCAGTTCACACATCATATTCAATACAACAGCCTACACAAAGTAAGAAATAGAGGAAGCAGAATCCTCAAAAATTACAAAACAGCCCTGTCAAATTAATAGTAATTAATCCAAATTAGCAACAATGCCTTCAATATTTTCCTACTATATCACTGAATATGGCAATATGATATTTCTTTTAGAGTATGACAACAAAATGGAGTGAGTTAAGAGGGAAAAAACAACTCTGCAAAAAATACATGTTATAATGTTTATTCCAGGGACATCATCTAACGGTTTATTACTTCTTAATGTTTCATATTCTTCAGAAAGAAAGTGATTCTTTTGCTGTTACAAACCTATATTGGCTTTATCTATTTCTACTTTCCATGCCCACTCTGTTCATGATGCTTTCAGGCAGCTGGAGAAAAGATTTAGCAATTCCACTACATTTTGCTAGTCCTGTCTGATTTTAAATATCCAGAAGCCACCAATCCAGTGCATCCAGACTTAGCTGCTTCTTTGCTTCCATGTGTGAAAGAAGTAACCAACCTTCAGTGATCAAAAGGCAGGAAAACAAGTCCCATTTCTTGAAAAATTATCAATGTAATGCTTCATGGGTATTCTTAGCATCAATGTTGCTACAGGCATTAGAAATGACACTAGAACATCAAGCACATGGGTTTTCAATATAATTTATATTCTTCATATAAAAAAAGTGACAAGCCAGAATAAGGGTGCCAATTACACTGCTCTTACATAATGACATGGGAGCTTTAACAAAATCGGGAGTCAAACCCAGGTTCTTCAGGATAGTATCAATTAACTACATACAAAACTAACACAAAAAATAATCTAAAAATCTCCACAATTCTGAAGATGAAAGCCTGCTTCCTGTTCTATTTATTTGAGCATCAAAATTCTCTTACACACTAACATTTCAATATACAGCAGCTAGACTCGAGGGCTGGTGTTGGTTATGATTTCTGCTCCTTTCCATGCCAGTGGCGACCAGCTGCAGCTGAGTTCATTAGAAAGGAAGGTTTTCAAAGAACAAAATGTGCAGTACAGAAAAGCTGTAAGTGGCTGTTAAAGCGTTTGTTGGACATGTATGACATACACATGACAGGTTTTGACATTAGGTCTGGATGTTGACTGTCAAGAAGAGGGTTAGAAAATTGTACTGTGCTTCTGTGCTCTCCTCCCCAGTCCATACAGCTAGATCAAATCTTGTTTGAGAGTCAGAAAAAAAAAAGTAGTAAAATAAAACATATCATACAGCAGAACGAATATGAGGAAGAGGTCCTCATAATAAGTCCTTCCCTCAAGGAAGTAAATAGTTTCCACCTCTATCATATTGAATCCACTTGATATGTGAAAATGCACTCTGCTTATCACAAAAGAGAACATATATTCATTAATTGGTAGAATTTACTTGCAGCTGACTCAAAATTCCCAGGCCTATTTATTACCTCTGCTTTTTTGTTTAAAACTGATCTAAGAAACGAAACTGTTTTATGTTTTTTTCCCCCTTGTTTTTTTTTTTAAAGGATTTTGCCACTTTTACATATTTGATCCAGCTAATAAAGACTTTGTAACTACTTGTACAGGTATTTTAGCTTCTTACAAAATCAACATTCCTACTGTAGAAGGAAAGAGCTATAAGGAATGAACGTTAAAACATTCCTACTGTAGAGGGAAAGAGCTATAAGGAATGAAAGTTACACTTTAGTTATGACCAGAACCTAGAAATGCTACATTATCTGGCTGGGAATCTGCCATTTTCTTATGCAGTAACGCAACATAAAAGTATGTATTTTAATCAATTTTAGGGGTGGATTATTTCATAGACATCAATCTTTCTGGAACATGTGGAAAATCTAACTTCTAAAATACCCAGATCTTTCAAATCTCCAGATAAGTTTTTCAGGAGTATAGAATATGGTGAAGAATCAATGTCCGTGGACTCTATGAATGCAAATATGCTGAATATTGTACCTGTGATATTCCATCCCTGTGGCTGTGGGACTGTATTTTAGATGGCCTTGTATAGTATATAATGTCACACACTGGATCCACAATAGCTATTTCGCTAAGCGAAGACAGAGTCACCATTTAAAGTATTGAAGTCTTTTTAAATAGAGCCACGGCAGAGTAGGGATTATGGACTTCTCAGTATTTCTGAAATTAAATAAGTAAGTCTCACTGCGGCATAGGTATTTTGAGTCAGTAATCCACAGTAATTCCAGAGTCACATCTGAGGAGCCCTTACAGCAACAGCAAGTGCTGCTCCCCAACACCATAGGAAAACCTAAACCAACAATGCTAGCTCAACATTTTTATTAGCTTGTACAATTACTGACCCTTGCCATATCATGCTTACACAAATAGGATACTCTTGTGGTGTTTCACATAGGATGTGAAATTCTACAACCACTTTGATAGGCACTAGTATCACAATTACTAGGTTGAGATACTGACATCAAGATATCTCTTAGAAGTAAAAGGCCTGGATACACAAACTGGCTGCCTGTTGAGGGAAGAAAAACCTATTTGGAATAAAAAACCTCAAATGCATACAGTCTAAAGGAGTTGTTTCCCCATTTTTACTACTGCAAAATCCAGCTGTATTTTAATTTAAAGAACTTATACTGAATGCAACATTAGGATTACCAACACTCCTCCTCCAAGTCTACTGTGTAAGAAATGTTCTCCTGAGTAAGTTGGGTATTGAGAAATTATTTCAATGATTTTTAATGCACTGCATTTGTATATGGGCATTATATTAAAAAAGAATACACTCTGTGCATTAGAATTTTATCATTGCAAACCAACATTAGAATATACTGTCATCAACTGAAAAAACAAAAAGACATTCTTGTAACTGGAAAATCAATCACCAAAACCACTAAATGTCACAGCTCAACCTTCCAGAGAAGCACTGATAATTGTTAGTTACACTCTACACAAATGACATATGTCCTCAGTCATGGAAGTAGGTGTCAGTTTTTTAGGAAACTGTACATATATTGATTTTGCATTTATTTAATGTGGCTGTTGTAGACACTTTATTCTTCTGATAAACTATGACTGTTTATCAAGAGATTCTGTAATTCAAGATAAACATTCATAAAGTGTGTGAAAATGAAAACCACCAGCCCACAGAAATCATGTCCATAAAATCCAATTTTGTGGATTTATAGCAGAAAGGCATTAAACTACTGTCTTGCAGGAACAGTAGAGTAGTCACTGAAGTGTAACTGGCATGGCAGTAATGATTAAGTTGACATGTCTTCCTGTCACAGCTGATAATCAGCTTAATAGCAGTTACATTATTGACATTCTTGTAATTACTTTTCCTACAGCATATTTGTGCAAAATATATTTGACTTTAATTTTGAGTATTCAAAGGTGAGCTCAGTTCTCAAAATGTATGGTCAAAGTAGTGGTGCTAAATGCAGGAATCAACTCCACAGGTTATCGCAATTATCCTAGTATAATACTAGGACTACCTGCTACCTCAGCAAACATATAAATAGGTTTGTTGTACCTTGCCATCTTCTGAGCAAACACCCATGTGTTCTCCACTTTCATCCAGGCTGATCTGATTTATCTTCACTGGGCTCTAGAAAAGGAAGATAAAGAAAAATACTTTTAAAGTTACATCACCAATGACCTGCTTTAACATTCCTTTTACTTTGAAAGATTTACATGTTAATGGCTAAGTAATGTTTAGTTGCATGAATCAAAAACCCCTCACAGAATAGGTATTTCTGTGACAAAGCCAAAAGAACAGCCTTCTTTCCAGCCTTTTGCCCAACCCCAAAATTTTGACTTTTTGGCAGTTACCTGCCTCAGGGCTCTGGAACTCTCATGAAGTGCCAGGCTCCCAAGACCTGAAGCATCTATGCCTGTGCACTACAGCTATTAATTCCTGCTATCAAAACTTTAGATAAAATATGGTGACCACACAGGCAACTGGGCAACTGAAAACTTTCCTAGTTTGGTCTGACAGCTAAGCTGGTAATTATTTCTTTCTTCAAACTCCTTCTCTTACTTCCATTTTTGGCTCCAATAGTGTTCTCAGAAGTAAGTGAGTATTAGAAGGTATTGAAGTGCAATATAGGTTTACTTGTTCTTAAGACAAATATGGAGAATAGCCTGAAAACTTCCCTTCCCTATTCAAATATACTTTTGGTTCTAACCTACAGGGTTAGACAGCACCTGCTACTGTTTTCTCAGCTTAAACAGCTATTCATACCTGAGGTATGGAGGACTAACTTATAACATCATTTGGATAACCTGATGCAGATCCTCTTGTTTACAAAACCCAATCCAATTATATTCGAGTACCAAGAAACTTCTTATGTATCATGATCCTGATTTCACCCTTTGTAACAAACAGCTCATCATTTCAAGAATCACTAAAGGATCCTCACAAAGGTAAGTCTCTCACTTTTAAGAACAACTTTTCTTATTCTCATAAAATACTGAATGAACCACAAGTTAGATCACTCCCATGGTTCTGAGCATGATAAAAGATATCTATCATATGTTTGTGTAAAAATAAAGGATCACTGGAAGAGCAGTGGAGTTGTGGGATCACATTAGATGTTACACAACTGTGGCCGAAGTATCACAGGTCCTTATATATGCTATGGCAGTTGGAATTGCATTAAAAGTACATACTAAGTATATAAAAACACTCTGTCCACATGGGCGCTCTACAGGAGATAAACTGAGGTGTTCTCACACCCTTTGGAAAGTTTTCCCCCATAATCTTTCACACACACAACAAATTTCAACTCAGAGAAACGAAGCTTTCCTCTCGACCACTTTGAAAATATGCCCAAATTACATTTTCCAAAAGCTTCTTTATAATCAAGATTGAACATCTGAACACTGTACTGCCATAGTTGCCTGATGAGTTGGGAAAATTACACTGCCCTTTTGCTTTCCTTCTTTCTTGTGCAAAGAATACATAATTCTTGGTCTCACCACAAAATGGAACCTGGAAATATTGCAATTACTGCCTTGCCTATCACAAAGTAGTCTTTCCACTGAGTGCTGTTTGCAAAAAAGTTCACTGGGAATTTAAACCAATTTTCCTTGACTTAGGTGCTTCAGAAGTACTTTTGTTTGCCACAGAGTAGTTGTGCTGAGTTGTTACATTTCATACATTGCATGACTAGCAGTGCAGGTGGCTGCTGCACATTCCACAGCTGTATTCCTCCTGTCACATTTAGGGGGGTATCAGCAGAGGAGTACGGCTCAAGCCCATCAACCTGATGGTGTGGCCAACATCCTTATAAAAGCTCTGTTCTCAGATATTGAACACAGAATTGACTAATTCAAAGACTGGAGGATGCTGAGTAAGGCAAAATGTATCAGTTTTCAGCCTGACTTTCTAGAAGCTTCATAACCAGCACGTACGTTTCATCTTGCCTTGCCTTGAAAAATGCTTTTCTAAATTTCTGTTTTGCACATCAAGATGCAGAAGACTCTACCTCGGTTTAGGGGTGGGCATGGGGAAAAAGCTAGGATGTCTGCACCATTCCCTCTACAACCAGGAACACCTCTGGCCCTCTGAAAGGACAAGCATAGAAAGTTTAACTGAGTTTTTAGAAAGTTTAGAAAAGTTTAGAAAGTTTAGAAAGTTTAACTGGGTTTTGTTTTGTTCTGGGCAACTAAGTTGCCATTGCCACAACTTTCTCACTAAGTTTCCTCTCTTCATTTGTTAGCTTGCAATTGCAAAGAAAAAATGTCTGTTTTCAATTGTCCCATCTTGGCATAGGGTCATACACTAAGGTACAGTGTTCAACTGGTCGTGGTCTTCTCATTATTCCAGCACCTACATCCACCATCAGGCTGACATTAGAGCAACAGCAGATCTGGCAGCACTCCAGTGTGATGTGCCTTGCTGGAGACACTACTGCAACAAAACCCAACACATAAAGACATAAACCAGGACACACCAGAAGAGCTGACAGCTCAATACTACAGTCCATGCTTGTCCAGGGCTTTAGTTTTTTTGAATTTTCTCCCATTAATCCGTACTTAAGGAGAACAAATAGAAGTGGCTAAGCCCAGAGGGCATCTGGTCCCAGCACCTCTCTCTCTGGGGGTTTCTTGGGAAGGGGTGGAGATACTGTGAGGGGTGGGGCTGTCAGGAGCTGGGACGGGGCAGCTGCGGTCCCGCTCTCTGGCGAGCTTCTGGGCCCCGCTCTCCTTCTCTTGACTTTCGGAGGAGGACGCGTGTAGCTGCCGCCGGGGGAAGGGAATTCACTGTTGCCACTGTGGTCCAGCCCAGCCTGTATCTCTTGCCGTGGCCACTGAGGTTGGTGCCCTGTTAATATCTCACTGAGAGAGGAACTCTTTTGACCTTGGGACACTGAGATCCAGAGCCTACCTTTCCCCTCTCTGACCTGTTGGTGGCGCCGCTGCTGCCCCGGCCCCTGCTGCCACCCTGGCCTCGGCCCCGCTGCTTCTTCGGCACCACTCCAAGTTCTCACTTGCACCAGTCCTGCACCCCCACCCTGTCTGCTGCGGCATCCTGGATTCCCAGCTACAGCCACGGAGCTTCCAGAACATCTCAGCCACCACCCTGGGATTGCTGCAGGTTGAGCCGCCATTGGCTTGTGCTCCCCAAGCTCGTGCTGGAGTGCCCCCTAAAGCCATGGGGAAACCATCACACCTGCCCTGCCCATCAGGAGCCCCAGCTCCTCTGCTGGTTGTGACTGTCACTACACCAAAGGGGAAGGTGCCTGACACCTGAGAGAAGGCTGTTAGTGGGTTTTTCTGGTTCTGTTTTTTTACCATTATAGTTGTTGCCTGTTTTGCCTCATATAAATACTTAGTAAAGATCTGTTATTCCTATTCCCTATCTTTGCCTGACAGCCCCTTAATTTCAAAATGCTAATAATTCGAAGGGAAGGGGGTTTGCATTTCTCATCCCAAGGGAGGCTCCTGCCCTTCTTGGCAGACACCTGTCCAAACCGCGACAATGCTGCTCCTATTTTCCTGTCAAATGGCTTTGATAAACTTTGATTGTGAAAGAATGAAGTGTAGAAAGTAGGCAAAGTGGACTATGTAAGCTATGTTCACATAAAAGTTGATGAGCATCAGGATGATGGAATTTATCTGATGTGCTGTGGTTTGAAAGCCATATAGCAACACTTTGGAGATTAAATGTGTGATTGTATTCAGGTAACAGTGCCCAGCAAGGCAAAACCTCTCCTGGCAAGCGAAAGGAAGGCTAGGAATAATGTGGGCCCTATCTGGAACAAAATGGGAGACCTGACTACCATAGACAAAGAGAAGACTGGGGTTCTCAATGACTTCTTTGCCTCTGCCTTCAATGGCAAGTGCTCCAGACACGCCACCCAAGCCAAGAAAGGCAAATGCATGGACTGCGAGGATGAAGATCCTGAGCCTCCTGTAGGAGAGGATCAGGTTTGAGACCATCTAAGGAACCAGAATGTGCACAACTCCATGGGAACCAATGAGATTTATCCACGAGTCCTGAGGGAGCTGGCAGATGAAGTTGCTGAGCCACTATGCACAATTTTTGAAAAATCATGGCAGTCAGGTGAAGTCCTTGGTGACTGGAAAAACGGAAATGTAACCCCCACTTTTAAAAAGGGGAAAGCAGAAGACCTGGGAAACGACTGACCAGTCAGTTTCACCTCTGTGCCAGGCAAGGTCACGAAGCAGATTCTACTGGAAACTCTGCTAAGGCATCTGGCTAACAAAGAGGTGACTGATAAAATGGTTTTAGAAGAGGGGAAATCATGCCTAACAAATTTGGTGACCTTCTATGACAGGGCTACAGTGTTGGTGGACAGGCCAGAGCAACTGACATTGTTTACTTGGACTAAATGCAAAGTGTTTCACACTCTGTATTGGTCTGGCACAGCCTGGTTTCTGGTAGCAGAGGGGACACAGGGACTTCTCCTGTGAGAAGCTGCTGGAAGCTTCCCACCATGTCCAGCAGAGTTAATGGCTGATGACTCTGAAAATGGACATGCTGCTGGCCAAAAGTGGGCCAATGAGAGAGGTTTGGAATGCCTCTGTGATGACATATTTAAGAAGAAAATCAAAACAGAGTCACAGGGTTCTGCTTCTGGTCAGAGAAAAGGAGGAGGTGAGAACACGTGAGGGAAAACAACATGGCAACACTGAGATCAGTGGAGAAGGAGGGGGAGGAGGCGCTCCAGGCACTGGAGCCAAGATTCCTGTGCATGTGAAGCCCATGGTGAAGCAGGCTGTCCCCCTGCAGTCCATGGGTCCACAGGGAATGCAGAGATCCACCTGCAGCCCATGGGTCCACAGGGAATGCAGAGATCCACCTGCAGCCCATGGGTCCACAGGGAATGCAGAGATCCACCTGCAGCCCATGGGTCCACAGGGAATGCAGAGATCCACCTGCAGCCCATGGGTCCACAGGGAATGCAGAGATCCACCTGCAGCCCATGGGTCCACAGGGAATGCAGAGATCCACCTGCAGCCCATGGGTCCACAGGGAATGCAGAGATCCACCTGCAGCCCATGGGTCCACAGGGAATGCAGAGATCCACCTGCAGCCCATGGGTCCACAGGGAATGCAGAGATCCACCTGCAGCCCATGGGTCCACAGGGAATGCAGAGATCCACCTGCAGCCCATGGGTCCACAGGGAATGCAGAGATCCACCTGCAGCCCATGGGTCCACAGGGAATGCAGAGATCCACCTGCAGCCCATGGGTCCACAGGGAATGCAGAGATCCACCTGCAGCCCATGGGTCCACAGGGAATGCAGAGATCCACCTGCAGCCCATGGGTCCACAGGGAATGCAGAGATCCACCTGCAGCCCATGGGTCCACAGGGAATGCAGAGATCCACCTGCAGCCCATGGGGGAGATGCCAATGCCGGAGCGGGTGGATGCCTGCGGGAGGCTGCGTTCCAGTGGAAGACATGGTGGAGAGAGAGGGCCCTTGCTTCCAGGCTGGAGCAGCCTTTCCTTGGAGGACTGCAGCCCAGGGAAGGAGAGTCCCACGTCGTAGCACTGTTGGGGGGCGTTCATAAGGCAGCAGGTGCGGTTTGGCTGCAGCTCGTGATCATGGACCCACGCTGGAGAAGTTCACGGAGAACTGTCTTCCATGGGAGGGACCCCACGGTGTCACAGAGGATGGACTCCTCTCCCAGAGCGGCAGAAGAAAATCTCGGTGATGAACTGACCAAAACTCCCATGCCACATCTCCCTGTGCTGTCAGTGCGAAGGAGCGAGGGGCTGGGAGGAAAAAGGTGTTTTAAGGGCTAATTTTAATATTTATTCTCATTATCCTCCTCTGAATTTGTTAGTAATAATTCACTTTGCAACTTAAGTTGAGCCTGTTTTTCCCTTGAAGTGTTTCTCTCACAGTCCTTATCTCATGAAACATTTGCTATTTTTTTTTCTTTTCCCTCCTCTGCCCAGCTGTGGCAAGGGAGGGTGAGAAAGCGACTTTTGTGGGTACCTGGAGTTTGGGCCAGTGTCAAACCACAACACACTCCTGCATGACATCCTTGTCTCCAGATCAGAGAGACAGGGATTTGATGGATGGACCACTTGGTAGATAAAGAATTGGCTGAATGGCCACACACACAGAGTTTTGTGAATGGCTCATTGTCCACATGGAGACCAGTGATGAGTGGTGTCCCTCAGGGGTCCATACTGGGGCCGATACTGTTCAACATCTTTGTAGGTGTCATAGACAGTGGGACCAAGTGTACCCTCAGCAAGTTCACTGATGACACCAGACTGTGTGGTGCACTTGACATGACGGAGAGAAGGGATAATACCATCCAGAAGGATTTTGATAGGCTTGAGATGTGGGCTGAAGCAAACCTCATGAAGTTCAACAAAGCAAAGCACAATGTCCTGGGTCACTGCAATCCCAGACATACCAATGGGTTGGGCAGAGAAGTGACTGAGAGCAGTCCTGCTAAGAAAGACTTGGGAGTGACAGGTGATGAAAAACTCCACGAGCCAGCTGGGCATGCTCGCAGCCCATAAAGCCAATCAAATCCTGGGCTGCATCGCAAGCAGCTCAAAGGTGGTGATTCTGCCACTCTACCCTGCTCATGGGAGATCCCAACTGGAGTGCTCTATTCAGTTTTGATGTCCCCAGCTTAAGGAGGACATGGAACTAACTGTTGGAGCAAGTTCAGAGGAGGGGCATGAAGTTTGTAAAAGGACTGGAGGACCTTCTTTATTAAGACAGGCTGAGAAAGCTGAAGTTGTCAAGCCTGAAGAAGAGAAGGTTGCATGGAGACATCATGGCAGACTTCCAGTACTTGAAAGGGACCTGCAGGGAAGCTGGAAAGGGATTCTTCATCAGGAACTGCAATGATAAGACAAGGAGTAAAATTGAAAAAGGGGAAATTTAGGTTAGATATTAGGAAGATATTATATACTATGAGTGTGGTGAGACACTGAACAGGTTGCCCAGAGAGGTTATGGATATCCCAACCCTGACAGTGTTCAAAGCCAGGCTGAACAAGACCTTGAGCAACTAGATCTAGGGAGAGGTGTCCCTGGCCATGGCTATGTAATCTTTTACATTCTAACCACTTAACATTCTGTGATTCTAAGATTCTAGAATGTTGTCAGTGGGAAAAAGGGTGATTCCAGAGCATTCGCATTTTTCCCATATTCAAAACAGCACACAATACTTCCACACTTGTTCTATTGTTAAACAGGAATGATACAGTATTTCATAACAGCATAGATAACTAGCAATTTCTTACAAGCCTTCTTGCATGCCCAACACCTCCATCAGTTGCTATTAACTTTTTCTTTCTCTTACTATTTTTTTCCTTTTTGTCTGCACCATACACAGATGACGATCAGGGAAAACAGCTAAATTCAAATAAAAGAGACCTGCTCATTTACACAAACCTCCTGCTAAGTTTTGACAGGAAATGATATACACAAGGCAAAGCAAACACAAACTAAACTTTTTTCAGCACTCAGTTTAAACTAGCACATTGACTATTAGCCTGTTCACTGACTTTACAAGTCAGAAATTTCTGTGGAGCTCAGAAAGTGATGATAGATCATGAACAGTCCAGGCTGAATATTACATCTATTTTAAAATAAAGTTTCAGGAAGAACTGCTAATGCCAAAATCTTGTTCAGAGTTAAGTAACAGTCAAACCTATGATCTCCAGAGCTATGTTCCACTGGAAAGCTGTTTGAGAATTAAGATCTCAAACTATCCAGGAAATCAGAAAGAAAAGACCACAGATAATTAGATTTAGATGTTATCTAAACCAAAGTGCTTCTTCTAAAATCAGCTCCAATTTTTCTTTTCAGAACCATCATTTGTTTAAATATACTTCTCTGCCAGTCACCAAAGCTACTTACTGTTTCAAATTTAATTGCATTTATACCCTACCAATACCCTGTGGATAATCTTGATATTACAGAAAGGAGGAACACAAATAATATCGCAGGTCACTCCCTGTGCTGGTTTGGACACAAATCCAAGGGGAAACAATCCAAATAGGGCGTCTCTCCCTCCTGTCTGCCAGGCAAGCAGGTCGTGGCAGCCCCTCCCGCATGGGTTTGGGAAAAGAATTTCTCAAATGAAAGTGAAAAAATCTATTTATTTAACAAAGAGAGTTCCCCCTCCCCCAGGCACAGGGCAGAAAAGGATGCTGAACCCCCTTCCTGTCCCAGAGGTGGAGGTTGGTGGGTTTCCCACAGTTCTCTCATGTATCTCCTAGGCCCAAGGCCTAAGCAGCAGAGCCAGGCCCCTCCAGGTCGAGGGGGTACAAAGTCCCAACCAAACGTGCCAGAGATGGTGAGCTGCTCTTGGATGAAGAAAACGAGCCAAAACAGTCCAAAACCGAATAGAAGCTGCTGAGGCAGATCTCAGACACTCTCCAGCCGAAAGCCGAAAGGTTGAGAGCAACCCCCCCTCCTCTGCTACTAGCAGAGGGGNAAGCAGCTCAAAGGTGGTGATTCTGCCACTCTACCCTGCTCATGGGAGATCCCAACTGGAGTGCTCTATTCAGTTTTGATGTCCCCAGCTTAAGGAGGACATGGAACTAACTGTTGGAGCAAGTTCAGAGGAGGGGCATGAAGTTTGTAAAAGGACTGGAGGACCTTCTTTATTAAGACAGGCTGAGAAAGCTGAAGTTGTCAAGCCTGAAGAAGAGAAGGTTGCATGGAGACATCATGGCAGACTTCCAGTACTTGAAAGGGACCTGCAGGGAAGCTGAGAAGGGATTCTTCATCAGGAACTGCAATGATAAGACAAGGAGTAAAATTGAAAAAGGGGAAATTTAGGTTAGATATTAGGAAGATATTATATACTATGAGTGTGGTGAGACACTGAACAGGTTGCCCAGAGAGGTTATGGATATCCCAACCCTGACAGTGTTCAAAGCCAGGCTGAACAAGACCTTGAGCAACTAGATCTAGGGAGAGGTGTCCCTGGCCATGGCTATGTAATCTTTTACATTCTAACCACTTAACATTCTGTGATTCTAAGATTCTAGAATGTTGTCAGTGGGAAAAAGGGTGATTCCAGAGCATTCGCATTTTTCCCATATTCAAAACAGCACACAATACTTCCACACTTGTTCTATTGTTAAACAGGAATGATACAGTATTTCATAACAGCATAGATAACTAGCAATTTCTTACAAGCCTTCTTGCATGCCCAACACCTCCATCAGTTGCTATTAACTTTTTCTTTCTCTTACTATTTTTTTCCTTTTTGTCTGCACCATACACAGATGACGATCAGGGAAAACAGCTAAATTCAAATAAAAGAGACCTGCTCATTTACACAAACCTCCTGCTAAGTTTTGACAGGAAATGATATACACAAGGCAAAGCAAACACAAACTAAACTTTTTTCAGCACTCAGTTTAAACTAGCACATTGACTATTAGCCTGTTCACTGACTTTACAAGTCAGAAATTTCTGTGGAGCTCAGAAAGTGATGATAGATCATGAACAGTCCAGGCTGAATATTACATCTATTTTAAAATAAAGTTTCAGGAAGAACTGCTAATGCCAAAATCTTGTTCAGAGTTAAGTAACAGTCAAACCTATGATCTCCAGAGCTATGTTCCACTGGAAAGCTGTTTGAGAATTAAGATCTCAAACTATCCAGGAAATCAGAAAGAAAAGACCACAGATAATTAGATTTAGATGTTATCTAAACCAAAGTGCTTCTTCTAAAATCAGCTCCAATTTTTCTTTTCAGAACCATCATTTGTTTAAATATACTTCTCTGCCAGTCACCAAAGCTACTTACTGTTTCAAATTTAATTGCATTTATACCCTACCAATACCCTGTGGATAATCTTGATATTACAGAAAGGAGGAACACAAATAATATCGCAGGTCACTCCCTGTGCTGGTTTGGACACAAATCCAAGGGGAAACAATCCAAATAGGGCGTCTCTCCCTCCTGTCTGCCAGGCAAGCAGGTCGTGGCAGCCCCTCCCGCATGGGTTTGGGAAAAGAATTTCTCAAATGAAAGTGAAAAAATCTATTTATTTAACAAAGAGAGTTCCCCCTCCCCCAGGCACAGGGCAGAAAAGGATGCTGAACCCCCTTCCTGTCCCAGAGGTGGAGGTTGGTGGGTTTCCCACAGTTCTCTCATGTATCTCCTAGGCCCAAGGCCTAAGCAGCAGAGCCAGGCCCCTCCAGGTCGAGGGGGTACAAAGTCCCAACCAAACGTGCCAGAGATGGTGAGCTGCTCTTGGATGAAGAAAACGAGCCAAAACAGTCCAAAACCGAATAGAAGCTGCTGAGGCAGATCTCAGACACTCTCCAGCCGAAAGCCGAAAGGTTGAGAGCAACCCCCCCTCCTCTGCTACTAGCAGAGGGGAGAAAAGTCTCCAGCTGGGTAAAAATATGTAAACATTCTGGCTGCAAGGTTAAGTGAGCCACTTTGAAGAGTCCTCCCGGCTGGAGGTACAAAAAAACTTCAGGCAAGCAATGTGGAATACAGGATTGTCACAGAATCAACCCAAGACACCCCTTATCATCCTGCTTTTAGTTTTAGGGTTTTTTTAGTAAATGTTATAAAGTGAAGCATGAAGTTACAACTGCCTTTCCCTTGTGGTTTTTTTTAAAGCTTTTTCTAGGTAACCCACTGAAGAGTTTATTTACGTGATGAAAAAACAGGCTTTGGATTTTACAGTAAAGGAATAAATGACCCTCATTCAAGATCTACCTTTACATCTCTACAAAAGATGAGGAATCAGTCAAGATTAGAGAATGGACAGATAGTCACTAACTCATCATAATTTGAGGAATTGATTATTTAATACAGTTGGAACCATGATATGCACTGGTCTTTGGTCAGTTGACTGTTTTAAAGGTATTTTAAATGGCTGTTGGAAAAAACCTGTAACATGTACAAGAATCTAAAATTTAGAGCATATAATCCAATCACTTAGTTAAGAGATGATCTATTCTTAAACATCATGTCATAAAACAAAAGGTGGCTATACATAAAATGTTGAAAAAACTACTACTTATTATTTTATTAGCACTACATTGGGTGATCTTTTTTTTACCTAATCAGGACCCCTAGCAATCAAGTAATCACGTAAACACACAACTACTTTGTGATCAGGATGATACTTCCAGTACTGTATAAGTGATAATAATACACATTGTATTTCTCAAACAACACAATTAAAATCTGGCAATAAGGTGGATCTTCTTAGTTAGGAACTGACATACTCTTAAATGATTTACCTGGGAACAGCTTCAGAATTTCATATACTGTTGAAGTACCAGTAAAGAAGGAAGAAATATGTTCCGCTGAATTTCCACTAGCTGCAGTTTTCCTTCTGATGGAGACATGTTTGGAATTCTGGATGACATAAGTAAGTCTGACTGTTCAAAATCAATAATGTCAAGCTGACACTATAGAGCAAAAAAAAGTTACCTTAATGGATGAAAGAGAAGTTTAGGGAGCAGGACAGTAAACTAGTAGACACTCTGCACATAAAGATCTAAATGCAGACTTATGCAAAATCCTAAATTTAAAGGAAAGAAAAATCAGTATCTAGCAGCAAATGTACCTCACATGATAATCAATTATCTAATGTAAAATGCTTGAGCAAATTCATGGCCACTCAGAAAGCTTCTTTTAATTGTGTTCTTTGTGACAACTCCTTCTCCCCTGACACTCATCATCAATCCACCTTATACAATCAGTCCCTCAATAGTGAACCTGAGAAATCAATCTGCTAATGTATAATTTGTAAAGCTTCCCCAACTAACAAATGGATAATTGATTATTTCACAAATGCTGCATCCCAATGGATGTGAAGTGGATGAACGTGAAACAAAAGCCTGGATTTCACTCCAGTTCTGTGAGAAATGCAATATTTACAAGCTTGGAATCTAAACATTTTAATAGTTGTGTGTGACTTCGTGCCTTTTAGCAATGGCTTGCAGGCAAGCCACACACACATTAGGAGTGTGAAAAGCAAAACAGTGTTCAATCATACTTACAGCAAAGCTCATTTTACTTCAAGAGGTTCCTATCACTTCTACAACCCTCTTAATCAGTGCTTTCATCCACTCTTTTGAAAGAATTTTCAGAAACTTTTCCTAAATTAAACATCATCATTTATCTGTTTATGAAGAGACAATCTAGTTTTGATTTGTCTCAACACTGATTGCCAGAGGCACATGCGGGAGAGGTAGCACATGTGCCACTTGTAGGAGGCAACTAGGAGAAGCCTTGTCTCTGGGAGGACTTCACTAGGCAAAACTGCCATGTGACAGTCAGTAGGAGATACTGTACCCTCTGGAGAGGTTCTCCAATCAGATGGCAAAAGGTCTCCACCAATGGACTGCCATGGAAGGTTGGACTGGGCCAATGGTCTCCTGCCAGCAGGCAGACTTTGAGAGAAGCCAGAAGGCCTAAAAACATAACTGTACCCCAAGCTCTGGGGACCTTTGGAGACTGTGAATTTTGCTTTTGGGGGCTTTTTGGGATCTGTCTTTTGGCTGGGGTTTTTTGAGGCTTGCTTTTTAGCTTTGGCTTCAGCCTGCTGAGGGGCTCACTGCTGCTCACTGGCTCCCTCCTTTGCCCTGGCTCCAGCTTGCCTTTTGGCTCTCCTGCCCTTGCTGACTCTTGGTCGCTCTCACACTTTTCCTGCCTCCCTGCGTCCCTGACTACCACTCAGCTGCTTCGCACCTGCATGCTTGCCTGAGCTACTTGCGTTCAACCCTGCCGCAGCGAGCCAGCCCGTCCTGTTGCCTCGATTTAGCTGGTCGCCATGATCTTCACTGTGACCCTGTCCAGGGTCCTGGGCCTCTGGTCAGAGCGCCTACTCACAGCATGTCCGGGGTGCCGTCGCTGCGGGAGCTGCACCTGTGAAGCTGCATCTCTTCGCGAGCCGCACAGGCTCCTTAAGAGCCAGCCCGTCCACAGGCAGGCAGCGTGCACACCACTCGCTGTCCAGATGCCAACAGCACTTCCCTGATCCACTGGTGGTAATGCCCTCTTTTCCTCCCTGCTCTCTCTCGCTCTCTCTCCTCTCCCATTCCTTTCTCATTTACCTCCCTTCTTTCCTATCGTTTCTAGCCCTCTTTTGTTTGGGCAACTCCTTTTTGTTTTTTTTGTAATGGTTCTCAGATACAATGTTTGCCTTCTATGGCTTAATTTAGTTCCTGACCATCCATTTCTAAAAGAACTCGCAGTTACCCTCAGGGGAACGCAACACTGTGCATACACACACACACACACACACATATATACCAAAAGAAGACAAAGACCTAAGAGTCTTTTCTGCTACATGAATATCAGTCTTGATCTTCATATGATTATGTACCTGTGCTACATACTAAGGCAAATTGTATTTACACAGTTGCATTGTAATAAAAACCCTGTCTCCTAAAAGTGCCTATTTTTCATTTAATCATGTTTCATCTACATGTCATTCACATAAACAAGCATGTAAAGCTCCAATGTACAGCAATATCAACCCATGGTTTTATATGTTAACCTACTGGAGTATAGACTACCACTTTTATGTTTGTATTATTTCCACCATGGTGGAGGTATCAAAGTGTAAAATACTGATTTGCAAACAGAAACCACCTCAGTTATTGTTAGAACTGAGCTAAGATCCTCACAAAATACATGCCTCGGTCTATGTAGGATGAGGAACTTGCTTTGAAAAGCGCCCCAAATCCTCAGCAACAGCTAAGCACAAGTGTATTACATGTCGTGTCCCAGCTGTTTTGACTTCAAAACACTCATACCTAGAGATCTCTTGTACTGAGGAGTTATCTTTAAAAAGAAACTGAACCCATGCACTTCTCTTGCCCCAAATGCTGCAGCGTTGCACTGACTTACATGTATTTTGCATATTTGTAGAATTTTATTGATAGAATACAGGCAAAAGCAACTCAAAATCCTAATTCTGATGCTGTACCATGATTTACGTATAAAAAGATAGAAGTTCACACATACTTTCACACATGTTACACATAGCTGAGAAACAAACAATAATACAAAGGTCTAAATTGAAAAGGCAGCTGTAGAAGTTACAAAAAAAAGATGTTTACCGCTGCCTGCAATGAAGTAGCATACTCTGAATTCACAACACTTGAAGTTTCATTTGCTGAAAATTTACTAATATCCACACCAAAGAAGTTTAGTTCAACGATACTAGCAGTGAAATTCTGTTAAGTGAGAATTCTTGCTCCATTGCATTTCCTATAACACTTTTGAACCTGTCATTCTCCAAATAAAAAATGGGAGATTATGTTGGTTAGAAGAAAATGGAGAGGGAAAGCTTGGGGGAGTGACAAGGTCTGGGACACAGAACAATAACAACATTAACTTTTATTTTATCTGCAGGAAGGTAGAACGAACTTACAAAAAACAAAGACCTCAAAAGCTTGTCTAAAACTAAGGGAACATAAGGACAAGAAATCCCTCAAATATAGTCTAAGACAGTGAGAAAGAAAAAAAAGCCTACAGTGATTTCACTATTTTCCACATCAGTGAAGCCCTTAACCTTGTTTGTCAATTGCAGGGACTAAGAAAAAAAAAATCCAAGAAGAAAATATATTAACAAGGGATCTCCCTACATCTCTAGTTGTTACTACATAATCAGAATGCTTGTTTGGGAATGTTGGCGCTATTACCAAAACCAAATCTACATTGAAAGCCTAGACTACTTCCTAGCAGAATTGAACTGTTAGCTAATTCCTGATGGATCCAAAGAAATCTCTTCTATTAAAACAGTGGTGTGTAAGGAGATATCCTCCTGGGAACTGTGTGCCAAAGTAAGCAAACTACTTCCATTTCCTTCTGTCCCCAGGTCCCCTTTGCCATCTTCTATTATAACTGTAGGGCTCTTCAACAATGTTATGTCCTAATTCACCTTCTACTTCTTTGTTGCTATCTATGTATTAAAGCCATCTGAGAATATAAAGCAATATTCCCCATCACACACACATGGGGAAGGCTGAAATACAGGGGGAGGCCTGAGGAAAGTCTGCTGGTGATAGATATACCTTCCCTGGAAAATCCAACACCCCCTGGGGAGAAAGATTATTCCACACAATGTGGAGGCTCACCTCACCAATTTCTGTAACTGCTTTCTTTTCAGAATAGTTTGCCAAACACAATGAACTTGTGAGAATTCATCTTTAAATATAAACTTTCAAGAGAAGCTACTGAATTATTTTCTTCATAGCTCTCTTTTTTCTATAAGCTCCTGCAATGAAAAACTGTAGTTAAATACTTTTTCCAGTTATTTTAGCTTGTTAACCACTCTGCTACAGACAATGATCCAAACCCACTGGCTACTGCAATCATTGAAAAGACCTCCACTGATGGAATCAGACAGATGTAGAAATATTATAAGGGAATGAATTCCCTTTTCTGGCTAAAAACAATATAAATAGTCATGTTCCTGACATAGTTAAATATTACATTGGGTGATCAATGTTCAAGTTCAGTGAACACCTACACCTACAGTGTCATTTTCCATGTAAACTTTCAGTTATCAACACTGATACGGATTGGCATTAAGTCAGAGCTATATGCAATAATAAACACATTTTCTGATTACTGAAAGCAGTATATTCTCTTTGGACACCAACTCTGGAACTTTCTTTATTTGCAGTTATAAATCTGGGAAAGTCTCACAAGTCCACCAGAGATACGCAGGAACAGTTAATGTTGGCTATCTGATTCTTGGCAAGATCCTAAAAACATATGCAAACCAAAAAGATGGAGGAAGTTAAAGAGTACTCACACAAGTAGAAACCGTGTATTATGAAGTACACTGTAACTTACTGTAAGCAGTATATTGTATGCCATATCCTCATTGTGACAGTACGATAGGGAAAGCTAAATATAAGGATGAATTCATCCTGTGCAAGTTCCTCAATGCATTTACATACAAAGAGGCTCTATTTCAATACCAGTGAAGTGTAGATTTGATTGCATATCATAAACTTCATTTAAAATCGATCAAAAAAGCAAACTGATTCATTCACTCCATCTTTACACTGCTCACATTTCAAAGCTCCTATCCATAAACCTGCCAAGACCTTCAACAACTAGACTTTGATTAGCAGTCAATTTAGGATTACAGTGGTGAACCTTCCAACAAGAAGATACTGATTTCTGATATTTCTTATATTTTTATTTCTCTGTGTCAGAGGACACTGAGTGAAACTATTTCAGCAGCACCACAGTGGAGATGGCCAGCTTGACAGTAGATACTTTTCTCAGCAGCCACTCTAAGGGTATTAACACCAGACACTGGTCAAATCTAGACTGTACATGTTTAATATTCCATCAAGAGTGCAGTAAAGTGCTATACACATTGACATGTCTTTTAAAACAAGTAACTCTCATCCTTCAGAAAGGAATCATTATTAAAATTTTAAAATTCATTATCAATAATATCTCATAGGAAAAACTTCTTGGTTTTGCCTTCATGTTTTGCTCATTATATTATGCCCCTGTTATGTCATTATGTATTTTTAATAGTGCTGTATTCTTATTGTTAATGGAAACAAAGGGCTGTAGGTCTATCATTAATGTCAACTTCTATAAAAAACATTGCACTCCAAAACTCAGTCTTTCTAACTAGGAAAGCATTTTCTAATGTAAATAATATTTTATTAATGCCTGAACTCTTAATAATTCTGACAGGCAAACTACTATTATTCTATATATGCATGTAAGTGCCTGTGTTCCCTATGGACAAAAATGTTATCCAGGTATAATACCCAATTTGAAAGGAAAACAGCCCTAGGAATCACAATAGCTTCTTATACTAGAATACACTAGCTTCTTATAATCAAACCTCTCCAAATCCTCCCTATGCTTTTTAGTGTTATTAGGCTTTAGAAAACACATCTGAGTTACCAGTCTTCTATGAAAATACTTAATCAGTGCTGCCTGAAACTAGCTGTTTCATTAGTGCCAATAAAACTCTAGCGCAATTTGGCACAGTGGTCCACTTTCCAAATAGTCATGAGATGTGACACATATTGAAACAGCAAATGTTACTAGACATGAATGGTGAAAGAGTTAGAAGGAGAAAAAAAAAGTGATGATTTTGATGTATCTCAATAATACCACAAATAATTTTGTTCAAAACTGTCTGAAAGTGACAGATGTAAATTCACTTAGCAGGATTACAGTAAGTCCTCTATTTGATCGTCCACAAAAATAAGAGGCAATAAGGTCTGGTGAAAAAAAATAAAACTAATTGGAAACTTTGCCTTTTCATTGATCAACAATTCTGTATTAAATACTACATTAGTCATGTCCTTAATGTCCTTCATGTTTAGCATTCTCCCCTTTTGAAATATCTTCCCCCTAGAATATTCAATGCTTCAAATTTTTTGAAAAAACATGCAGAATATGGTAGCACCCTACCAAGTAAGTCAAGAGAAAGTAAGCTATTTTCTATGTCTAGATGCTTGTGACAGATCAGTATGCAATCACAGTCCTTTACCTCATTAAAAGATGACATAACAGATTTCTACTGAAATCAGCGATGTTAAAGAGAGGTACCTGCTAAGGTACCTTAAATGTAATACATTTAGAGTTCGTCATGAAATGCAACCAACAGGATACCCACTCTGAAGAAAAGTGATTGATACTGGAGAACAGAAAAGGAGACTTCTTCCTATGCTTCTACGTTAAAAGAAAGAGGAAAACAGTACACATTTGAAGGGTAATGAAGTTGTAGAAGAACTATTTGGTCTAAAGATGGGGCTGTAATCCTTCTCAAAAAAAGGTACATGGGCAACATAGTTAGTAGACAAGAGTTCAAAAGAGAAGGCAGAAAGAATTGCTATTCCAGAATCAGCTGATAAAGTAAGTAGGCTTCATACTTTAATTGAAATTAATAAGATCTACACCATACATGTTACTGTTTGCTGCAGTACAAGCACACATCTGACTTGTATGAACTAACAACATTTAAGAAATAAACGACTGAACCATACAAGACTTCCTGTAGCTGAACTCATACCTCCAGCTTAAACTTTTTACATTATTTTGCACTAAGCTACAGTTATTAAAATTACAAGCTTGAAAGAATACACTTGCCTCAGTTTTGAGCTACAAAAATTAACCATAAGTGATTCTAAAATTGTTCAGAATTCCCACATTTCATCCTTTATCCAAGCAACATTTCTATTAATAGCAAATGCCTTCCATATCCCTTTGATCTTCTTGGTTAACTAAAAATTTAAGCAATACATCTTTCAAAGGAAAGTCAGATACAATGGTACAAAGACGATGTGCAAAACATGTACAAGAGGCTATTTTTTTCTTGTTTCAGTTTTGTTAGACAAGAAACTTTTCTAGATCTATAGAACAATGGTCATGATCCCACAATTTCTGCCAGTCGAAGCAAGATACCACAGGTACGCCATGATTCTTGCCATAGATGATTCTGAATCTTCAGTAGCTCCACAGTTCTCACTGGAAACAAGCAAACTAATAAGCACAGTACCAGAATAAATATATACAACATACTTTCCAAGCTGTTATACCAAAAACCCAGACTCAAAAGCCATATGAGTTATTCCCACAACTGCTGTAAAAACCTTCGGATTTCCAAATCCTCTGCCGTTAAAATGAAAAGACAGATAGACAGAAGCAGAAGTGACATTAAATTGGGTGTAGACGCTCAAGACTTAGGACAAAAATCCCAAAAGATGACATTTTTATCCCATTTTTCCATTTGAAAGAGTTAGGGGCTGACATAAAGCATTTAAGACATAAGAATGCAACACCCATTTGGGTGGGAGGTCCCAGGGTGAAGGAAATCTGTCCCTTGCATAGACACTTGCTTCTATCAAAACCTTAATTTTTAATTTGGTTTTTGGAACTATCACTTAAAGCAGCCTGCTTGGTTTTGAAAATAAACCAGGATTTCAGCTTCAAATTAATAGGCATAGTGACACTATGCAAATACTAACACAGAGCTACCCAGATCTTTAAATTCTGTTGCTTCACTTCACTTCCTAAGTTTTTTACACAGTCTAACAACTAAAATGATGCAGTTAAAGGTAATAAACAGGGAATTTTAAGTAGCCTGTCAAAGTAAGTGACATATCTTAGTCTCAAACTCTCATGCAATGTTCCATCCAAAGCAATTTCTTCATTATACAAAGAAAATCTAAAACTTACTTTTCCCATTGAAAGATGTTGCATAACCTCCCACAGCAGTTAGTAGCTTTTGCATCATTACTAGCAGCAGTGCTTAGTGCTTAAGAACAGGTGTTTCTTTGTTAGTAATATTTTTTTCTTGTTAACAATTAAACTCTTGCCAACAGACATCAAGTCAACTGAAACCTCTGATGATTCTTTGCAACCTGCTGAGTTATCAGCAAAACCAACAGGCCACAGACTGACCTTCAAGCAAGGTCTTGCTGCAGAGGTTGGTGAGTGCTGTAAATTCAATACACCCAAGGGCAATAATAGCACCACAGAAGGAACTCCCTTTCAAGTTTTCAAGGTATTAGAGATGATGTAGTGATTTTGAATTACTATCACTCCAATAAAAAACCCATAATTAAATAGTTAGTACTACACAATCACAGAAAAGAAACATGACACAAGGAAAGAAATACATGGTAAAAAGAGATGCTGTGAGGAAGTTTCTTTCTGAAACTCTAGGAGTCTCAAATAGCTCACAAATGTTGCATGCTAAAAGGACTTCAATTTCTTTGTACTAAGAGAAGCTTTAAAACACTATTTACATAATTTTCTAGACTCATGCATGACCGCTGAAACACCTCCAATGCATTAAACATTTAAAACCCTGTTATAAAATAGGCAGTCTTTCTCCTTCTAACAGACTATCACTGGGCACCATCCAAGACTTCTTACCACTTTTGCTTTAAGCTTGATGTTTATTAGAAGATGAGAATGGGGACAAGTTTTCTTGCCCTTTGAAAGCTTTTTGATTTGTTACGTAACTAAATATGTTTGTACAGATTTCTTCATATCTACAAATCCTTAATCCACAGAATGTCAGTTCAGGCAATAATTATTTTAATAAATTGTAGACAGCCTAAGGAGGAAAGAAAGATGGAGAGACATTTGGAATTAATGTGCTGTGAATCAGTCCTGCATCGTCCCTTGTCAGTGGAATTAGCAGGCTTTTCTTCCCTCTTCTTGTTGCTTTTTAGTAATAATTTGCAGTGCATTTGACACATTTCATCTCACTCAATGCACTGAACCCTAATACAAGAGAACACCAGTTTGTCAAACATAACGTTATTGAAGATGCATACCAGTTAATCTTAGGCAGCTGACACTGTCAAAGACAAGCCACCCTGGCAAGAGCTACAGAAATGCTAGGCAAAGAGAAGAGAGGGATCACAAGAGCACGAGCACAACTGCTGTGATACCAAGCAACACAAAAGGCCAAAGCCTCCCAATTCCTATCTCAATTCCCCCCAAACCACAAATATCTCTCATCAGTTTTGAAGCATGCAACAGTTTCAAAGCACACATTTCCACTGCTGTTGACAAGAGGAGTTGCAAACCTGAAAAGACTAGTCATCCACTTGGCACAGGATTCAGCATTAGATATTTGAAGAGCTGGATGAGAGCAAGACTTTATTCTGAAAATAATTTTTAGTTTTTTACATGAGTTTCATAGAAGTCTCTCTGAATATTTATGAGTTGAAGCAGAGTAGACACTACAGTATTTGTAATCAACGATAACCACATTGATTTGTTGCTATGGACATTAAGAAGTGCAGTCCTAAAAGGTTTTTTAAACAATAAACAAAAAAAGTGTGTTACAACAGCAGAACTTTTAGGGATGCCAAGCTTTATACCTTAGTGTTTCTTAGAGCTGTTTTTAGCTCAAATTAAAATGATAAATGCATTCAGATTTCAAAAGGAGTGCTGTCATTCAAAACTTGGCCATTCTGGAGATAATGCAACACACTCCCTCATTTTGCTGCAAAACCTCTGATATCTGTGTATTTTTATCTTCTTTGGCTGAAATGCAGATGTGAGTCATTATAGGAAAGAATGGATTTATTATAAAAGCAAAATTCTGATTTCTTCAATTTTCAAGCCCATTTATATTTTTGAGCATGGCTTCCTGAAATTAGGAAAGGAAAACAGAAATCAAGAGATCAAGATATGAGAGCAGCAATGGTATTTTCTAAATATATTTAATATGAACTTCCCATTAAAATGAATTTTTAAAAAAAGGTTAAAAAAACCCTCTCTTGCTTCATTCTGGTTTATTGTATATATGTCGTGGGATGATCTTG
>VZRX01016350.1:0-13745 GCA_013398075.1 Notiomystis cincta
AAGATGGAAATGGACTGAACATGGAGATCCTGACCGTTGCTTTCAGAGGCACTGAGCATCCGTGGTATTTGGGAAGATCTGTGCCTGGGCTCTTTGAAACCATGGCCCCTTTCTAACTTTGCTGTTTCCCACTCATTCCTTCTTGTCTCTGCTGTCATGTTTTTCCTGGACTGTGATAAGCCCCATCTAAGGTATGAGCTTCACCCTGGCCAAAGGACAGTCTCCTACCTCCCCCTGGTGCTTCCTGCACCACAGTGCCCACTCAGAGCACCTCCTTTCCCTCTTCCAACTCATTAAAGTTTTGCTGCATCCCAGCCTGTGCCTCTGTGTTTTCCTTCCCTCTGTCCCATGCTGTCCCCAGCTGCCAGAGAAAGGTGTTGCTCTGGGAGGATGTGGTGGGCACAGATCAGAACCCTGGGCCTTCCTGCCTTTATATTTTTTCTGGTAGCTGAGGAAGATATTTCTGATCTCCCATAGAGCCAGGAGCCATGTGGCCCTGCCTTGCTACACCTGTAGTAGTTTTATATGAGTTGATTTTTGGTGAAGAGAGAAGAAGCCAACCATGAAAGTAAGTTTTCTGTCAGGAGGTGCTAGAAGCTTCTTCAGTGCCTGGAAAAACCAATCGTTGGCTGGATCTGAGAACAGGCATGCTGCTAAGCCAATTAGAGTAGCTAGAAATGCCTCTGTGATAACATATTTCAGGAAGGGAAGAAGCCCTTTTTCTCTCTCGCCTCTGAAGGAGACGGGCCGGGGCCATCCCAGCTCCGCGAGCAGCCTCACAATCGCGCTCCTGCAGCCGGGGCTGGAGACAGCTGAGCCCCTTCTGGGTGCAGCGCTGGGCCAAGCCCCTTCTGGGTGCAGTGCTGGGGCCGAGCCCCTTCTGGGTGCAGTGCTGGGGCCGAGCCCCTTCTGGGTGCAGCGCTGGGGCCGAGCCCCTTCTGGGTGCAGCGCTGGGGCTGAGCCCCTTCTGGGTGCCGAGCCCCTTCTGGGTGNTTTCTAACTGATAGAATTTCAGAATAGACAAGCCTATGAACACCAGCTCTATCCCAGATGAAGAAAAAGGAGAAGATAAAGATGCATGAGGAAGACAACATGGCTACACTGAGGTTGGTGTGGAGGAGGGAGGGGGAGGAAGAAGAGCTTGGAGCGTCAGAGCTGAGATTCCTTTGCAAGCTGTGGTGAGAATTATATTGACAACAAACTATTTCCCTGTAAATCATGATGTGAATGGAGGGATGCAGGATTCACTCACGGCCTGCGAGATAAAAGTGCTCACACTGGAGCATGTGGATGCTGTGGAGCTGTGGTCTAATAAAAACCTTGAGCAGAGAGAGAACTTTACTTTTCAGAAGAAGAAGACACTTGCTTTTATTCTAGAGAGAGAGAGAACTTTTGCTTTTCAGAGATAGAAAAAGAAGACTCTTGCTTTTATTCTAAAACAACTCATCCTTAAAAGACTATACCCTGTGAACTCATGGCCCACGAGAAAAGCAGTTGTGGGAAGACAGTTTTGCTTGTTTGTCTCACAATCAGGAGGTTTTTACTGGGTGGGACTGCACTTGTGAAAATTTGAACCATGTTAGAAAAGTTCACAAAGCATTGTCTCTTATGGGAAAGGACCCTATGGCACAGCAAAAGAGACTCCTCTCCCTAAGTGAACCAAAAAGAGATGTTATAAGTAATTAAGAATCCTGTGTTTTGTCTCCTTGCACCATCTGTAAGAAAGAAAGAAAGAAAGAAAGGCTGAGGGAGAGGAGTGAGGGTTCTAAAGGTTTGTATTAGTTCTCATTATCCTCTTTTAATTCTGTTAATAAAATTTTTCCTTTAATACTTCATTAAAATTTTGAACCTATTTTGCCCCCAAAGTATTTTCTCTTAATCCTTATCTCACCCCATGAGTTTTTAATTGTTTTAAATTAATTTAATTCCCCTCCTCTGCTCAGTTTTAGCAGAGGAAATAAGTGAATGTTTTTTTTGTGAGTGCACTGGCTTTGAGCCAGCGTCCAACCCACAACAGCACCCCAAATGCAAATTCCTTCCTCAGTCTTTGAAAACACCCTGCAGATGATGGGGAGCCTAACCAGTCTTATGAGGAGTCCATCTCCCCAGTTGCATTGGTGGTTGGTTGTTGGGAGGAAATAGTTAAAATTGGAAGATTGGCAAGGAGAAAGAAAAGAATTTGGGTTTAGAGTTCTTTTCACTCAAATGCCAAATTTGCACCTGGGAGGTGCTAGGAGATCAGTGTGGAAATTTCACTCATTTGTGTTTGCTCTGGATTGTTTTCTGCCTGCTGAAAGAAACCAAACTCTCTCAGAAAAGATAAAAGGGTGTTGTTAAAGACTTTAAAGCATTATTCCCATAGGCTTGGGCCTCCTTGTAGGAGGGGGAATAGAGTTAAGAAGCTCAAAGATTATAAAAATACTGCCTTGTGAAAGGATGGGCCTGCATCAGGCCCTGAGTTAAGCAGGGCACAGGCTTATTGCACACACTTTTTGTCCCTTATAAGATGGAATAAGCTCAGTAGTGTCTGTCTCCTCATTTGGCCTGCATGGCGATGGCATAAATCTGCCCTTTACATTTTAGGTGTAAATTTTGGTCATTTTGGTTACCTGCATGTATTTCAGTTCACTTATTTGGTGTAATCAGCAACTGCCAAGAGCAACCATGCCCTGTCTGTGGAAAAGGTCAGGGACTGGGGAGGTGTGACAGTGACTCCCTGCATTTTGGTATGGCCCAGCACTGAGCATGGGACCCCTTTGGCTGCTTTCCCAGCAACAATGGCTCTGCCATGGCTTGAAGTTAATGATGCAGCTATGGTCATTCCACAAATCAGTTTGTGAGAATAACTGTGGAAAGTGGCATCTAAATCAGAAATTAGTGGGGAGGTTGGGATAGTCATTAGTCAGTGGTCTCAGAGCTTCTGACCATGAGCTTACAGCCTCACAGGACCAAGTGAGAGAGCTGAAAGAGGAGAACCATGCTTTAAACCATGCAAAGGAATTTGTGTGAGAAGCATATCCTGCTCCAAACCTGCTCCAAAGGGGCAATGCTGTGAGCAGCAATGCACTATAGAACAGCTGTGGGGGCACATTGCTAACAAACATAGGCAAAAATAGGGGAATGGTAAGGTGTTGATTTACCAAATTTGTGTTCTTTTTAAGGACTCCTCATAGGATCCTGAGGCTAGGGATGAAACTACCTGGACGAACTCCAAGACTGAGTTTGAGCCAAATTCAGCAGATAAATGGTAGGAACACAAGCTCTCACACAAAGGGAGGCAGCAGGATCTGCCAGGCAGATCAGGTCATATGGATCTACACATCAAAGGAGTTACAGGAATTTTTAGAGACTTACCCCCAGAAGAGCAGCAAAAGCACACTGCCATTTTATGAGCTTGGCATGGTGGCGTGGCATTTATTCATTTATTAATGAGTGAAAAGGATCTCTTAACTCCTATAGCCACTGCTAATAAGGTCCAACAGGGGTATGCTCAGCTATGGAATATCAGGAGCCCTGAGGGATGGGATATTGTTTGCACCTACACTGCATCACTAGCTGTAGGGAGTGGTTTGGACAGAAAACACACCTGCTGAGCTCGTGTGGTCCCTTGGGGCCTGGTGCACAGTGGAAGAAAGTATTAGTTTGCTGCAGCAGACGGGAGCAGATCATGCCCTGACCCTGACAGGATCTGAACCTGATGAAGCAGCACTTATAAGAAATATCAAAATGCAGGTTGTGAAGGGCACACCTGATGAATTGAAACCAGCAGACACATATGCTACTGGTAATATAAGTGCTTTAACAAATGATTTGAGGGATAATTGGAGCTGTGATCCCAGACCCAGGTCTGTGGGTAGTGAGAGAGGATAGGCTGGCAAAGCTGAGAAGAATCACCTCATGGGAGACAAGGAAACAAATGTGGAACAATCATGTGCAAGCCACTGTTCCACGGTCAGAAATAGATGGAATTAAAACATCAGAAATGTTTCACCATTGGCAAAAGTTGGCATCTGTGGAAAGAAATAATCCCCCACCACCCCTCCTGCCCCTGCAAAGCACTGCAACTCCTCACAGATGCCAAAACAGCAGAAGCAGCAGATTGGTGGATCCCCCCACATTTCAGCATTGTAGCCTCTCACTGGGAGCAGGTCATTAGCCATGATACCCCCGTGTTCCTCTAACTATGATCTGGAGGAACTCTCCCCGTGTCAGTTCTGCTGGATACAGGTGCAGATGTTACCTCATTACACGGTGACATTGCTCCTAATGAAGAGACTTCTCAGACCTCTGCCTCGGGGTGTGGTTCCACCCCCACCCTCCAAGCCAAGGTACTCTAACCATAGGAGACACCACCCCATTTGTCATGAAGGTGTTAATTGCCCCAATTAAAGAATATTTCTTGAGCATAGCTGTGCTGGCAGGGTGCGCTGTTGAAGCGCTGAATGATCACTTTTGTTTCAGGACTCCACAAATGGGATTTCCCACTCAATCTATGTCTGCATTGCGTGGGCTTCCAAAGTGGGATCCTGTTGCACTTCCAGGGCCTGCCAAGGGGGTGAATGTAAAGCAGTATCCTGTTCCAGGGGGTAGAAGACATTGCTGAACCAACTCATGCAACTCCAAGGAGTAGGAATCATTAGAGACACCATGACTGCTTTTAATGACCTTATTTGAGCTGTTCGAAAATCAGATGGCACTTGTAGAGTGACTGTTGATTACAGGGACTTGAATAAAGTCACCTCCCCCCTCGCAGTTACCGTACCAGACATGGTTACCCTCATGGGAAAAACCAGCAAAGCTTCACATCCCTGGAAAGTGTTCATGAATCTTGCCAGTGCTTTCTTTTCTATAGGCATTGCTTCAGAGTCAGGGCCAGTTTGCCTTTACCTGGCAACAAAAGCAATACACTCTTCAGGTATTGCCTCAGGGACATAAATACCATTTCTCCTTTTGTCACAGAATGGTGGCAGCTGATGTAGTGCTGTGATTGGGTGCTGTCACTGTTTACCATTACATTGATGATCTATTGACTATGGCAGAGTCAGGACAAGAAACTGAGGCAACTGCTGAACCCCTGACAGCCCTCTTACAGGACCAGGGCTGGGCAATTAATCTGCAGAAAATACAGGGCCCTGGTACTACTGTGCATTTCTGGGGGATAGTTTGGCATGGACAGCCTAACTTTAGAATATACCAAGCAGTATATCCAGCAATTCTTGTGTACCAATCGCAGTGAAACAACTGCAAACTTTCCTGGGGCTTTCAGAGTGCTGGAGAACTTCAGTTCCATACCCAGCAGTGCTGGTGCCTCTCTGCATAAACTGGCTGGGAAGGAAGTTGTTTGGCACTGGGTCAAGCACCAACCAGAACCTTTGATGCCTACAGGAATGCTTTGATTGAATCTGTCTGCATTTAAGGCATTACACAGGCCCTGGGGGAGAGTTCAGAAGGGTCAGGGGGCTCTGACTACCTGGCCCTCTGCCCCCATCAGTGGGGGTGATTTGTATTCACTGCTGTGGAGATACTGTCAGGATTGCTCTTTGCTAAACCTGCCAAATATGTTCCATCCTCTATCAATATCAGATTCTGGAGTTCTTGATTTCAGGTATCTTTGACAAACACCTGGGCCTTGTCTGGGGGAGTGTCTTGGTTTAAGACAGTTTAAGATTAAAAGGAGTTACCTCCCCTTATAGTTTTAACCAACAGCTTTCCACCAATAAGGAGAAATGAATACAAGTATATAGAAGTGCAAAAATAACAGTTTTTTAAAAATTAAATAGTAATAGGCAAAAAAATAATGGTAATAGTCACTAGTTGCAAGGTTGCTGAAAATCTTGCATATTACTCAGGAACAAAGAAAAACTCAAATTAGGAGTCACCTCCTTCCCAAGGTGGTGCCTTCCACTGATGACCATGTGTGGGGACACAAAGGGAAAGGGGCATAAACACCCATCCTCTGAGATGGCACAGTCCAGGAGACACAAGGAATATGGTGGGCAAACCCCACTGGAAAACCTTCCCCTGAACAAAAAATATCTGGGAAGGTAGGAGCTTATGAAGGCGTTCTAATGGATGGGAATCACTGGCATTTCCCAGGGAACTCCGGCCCCACTGGTGTCAGCCTCTGATTTGAAATTCTGCCAGTGTTGGTGCTGCTGTTTCTGAGTTGTTGGTGTGTTTCTGGGGGCAAGGGGGAGAAACTGTCTCCCCAAGCACCCCCTGTCCCCAGCCAGCTCTGGCCTCAAAAGGTGTTGCAAAAGTCACCCTGAAACAGTTTGTGATTGCAAAATGCAGCTTCTCAGGTTGCTACCAGAAACCTGCCTGAAACAACCCCCTCCACAGGCCAGAGAGAAACAAAAAAATACAAAGGGGAGCCTCTGACTTGAGCAAGAGTTACAAGGCAAGAGAGAGCTCTGCTTGAGTGCTCAGACCTGAAATAGCCCAGCCCTCACCTGCTTCACAGTTCTGTTCTCATAGCTTTGGACACAGACAGATATAGAATACAATATTTTCAGCTACATGGGACAGGTGGACAGAGCTGGAACTGTCTTGGTGCTACAAACCCCTCATCAAGTTCAAGTTCTTTCTGATGAAGCACAAACCAAACCTCTTCAATCTGTGTGGGCCATCACTCCATCTCAAGCTACCAAGCTACCAAGCCTGGAAAAATTTTATCTGAAGGAGCTGGGGCTACAGATTAAGTATGGAAGGAGATGACACTCCTGTTTTCCTTCCTTAGCCAATGAGTTGGTTCATTGTGCTCTATAAACTTGCACAACAGGCACATGCTCTGGATGCATTTCTGCAGGATCACTCTGTAAATACTTGTGCTGGTTAATGTTTTCTTTTCCATTTTCCATGTAGCAAATATAGAGCACCTGAGGTATTCCTTCACCTAAAGGGTGAACTGGACATCAGAGGCAGTTGTTGCCCAGAATGAAGAGTAACAGCACTACACCTGGAATCTGTGGGACTCTTCAGTTTAGCTACTGCTCTGCTGTGCTTCTTTCAGCTGGGCTCAGCTGGGCTTGGCTGGGCTCTTTTTGGCTCACCTGGAATGGCCACTCCATTTGTTTTGCCCCTGTTCCCTGATGTTTTATCTGCCCAGAGAGAGCATTAAATCATGGAAATTTCTTTGCCACAGTACTTTCTTAGTTCTTCCAAGTCACCCCAGAGGTGGAGGCCAGGTGGTGTTCTGCCTTTGTTGGTTTTGGAGGTAAACCTCTTTCCTCTGTATTGTTGTGGGTTTTGTGAGTTTCACCTCAGCAAAATCATGAATCTAATGTTTTTAACCTCTGTCACAGTATTCTTTCTGTTTTCCCTTCCACTGTCACGGGAGAGAGGGGTGTCAAACACTCTTAACTTTTCCCCACTGGGTTTTTTAAACCATTCCACATCAGAAGGACCACTGTCAGTGAGCACAAGAGACTAGTCATGGTGGAGGAAAGAGGCACTTCTGCTCTTATCAGAGACACAACTTTGGTGCCATGTTCTGGTACCAGCAGAGGGAAAGCCAACACACATCTGCTCTTGTGTCCTAGGGCAGCTGGTTCCAAGCAGAGCAGTCAACTCAGCACATGGCTCAACACTGTGAGGAAATACAGTCTCCAGCAGCTGAAGGAATTTCTAGTCTGTAATACCAGTTAGTTCCTCTGTGCTGTCCATGCTACCCTGGTGCAGGCACCTTCCTTGGCTGGGAAAAAGCCTGGAAAAGAGAGGTGTTCCTGTGCAAGGGGCACAAAGATGGTGAAGGGTTGGAAGGGAAGCTGGGATGAGAGGTTTAGGTCACTTGGCTTGTTCAGGCTGGAGGAGACCAAAAGGAGACCTCATCCCAGTCTATAGCTTCCTCATGAGGGGGAGTGGAGGGGCAAGGGCTGACCTTTTCTTTCTGCTCACCAGTGACAGGACGTGAGGGAATGACTGGATCTCTGTCAGGGATATTGAACAGGTCAGATATTGAACAGGGTCCCCAGGGGATGGTCACAGTCCCAAGGCTGCCAGAACTCAAGGAGGGTTTGGACAATGCTCTCAGGGATGCACAGGGTGGGATGGTTGTGGTGTCTGTGCAGAGCCAGGATTTGGAGACTTGATCCTTATGGTGCCTTCCAGCTCAGGGTATTTTCTGATTCCATGAAGCTCTGGGTGCAGTTGCTATTTCACCTCCACAGCCACACATGTCCAGTCAATGAACCTCTTTCTGATAGCAGCCATTCTTCAGAGGATGGACAAAGTGGTGAAAAGATTCTGCAGAGGGAATTTTATCTCTCCATGTCCCAAGACCACACTTCCTTGTAGATTATACTTGCCTACATTGACCTGGTCTCACTGCACTGCTCCAAGGGCTGAAAGAAACAGTTAAAGCCTCCACCAAGTCCAACAGCTCAGTGACAAAAACTTTTTTGGTCTTTGCAGAGGTTTTTATCCCAGAACAAAAAAAAAGGAGGACTTGTTTCCAGGTGGAGCATTTAAGCACAACAAAAGGGATTCTGGTATGCATTTTTTGTGGGTAGTGGATCCTCAAAGAAGTGGAAATTTCCTAGCATGGAAAGGATTGGCAGATGTGGACCAAGTTATCCTGGTGCGCTAGAGAAACAGTGGTGCTCCATATGAACTTTATGTCCACATAGATTAAAGTTGACCATGGCTGCCATTAGCAATAAAATCCCTTTGGCATCTGGAATATCATCATCCTGCTAGTTTTGCAAGATTCAGAAAGCAGAGTAATCCAGTGCCTGACTAAGCAAACTTGATGTAAGTCTGTGTTAGCAGCTGCTTTAGAGACATCCCCAAACACTGCCTCCCAGAAAAGAGACTGAGCAGCAACTCTCTCCCTGGCCATTGTGAGAGAGCATTTGCAGGGAAATAACACAGAGGCAAGGGCTCAAATGCAGCAGAACTTTAATGAGTCAAGAGAGGGAAATTAGGTCATTTTGAGCAATGGTCATGGTGCAGTGAGCACCAGGAACAGAGAAGAGATTGTGCCCCAGGCCTGTGGCTGAGTACCCTCTAGAAGTCCATGTGCCTGCCCTACAGAGGGAGCAGGGCCAGCAGGTTGTCCCCAGGCTGGATGTGTGGACCTCACAGTCCAGGGGAGCACAAGGCAACAAGGACACAGGAGGGAAAGGAGAGAGGGGAGGAGGGCAGAGGCAGGGATGGGCTGTGCTTCCCAAGAGTCCTCTTGCAAGGGCTGCTGGGGTTGCTCAACACCTCAGGAAGCAACAAGCCGATTCTTCATCCCCAGTGCAGTGCCATCTTGTTGAGTCCTTGCGTTTCTCCTCTGGGGCCATCTCCAGCAGCTTTAGCAGGGGAAGCATCTCCTGCCACAGAGGCCACTGCCCAAACCTGAGAGGCCAAAGCCCCCAGAGTTGATGGGCACTCCCTGAGAGCTGAGGATGCTGCCAACAGCAGCAGAGGTGGAGGAGCCCACGGCGGTGTTCTGAGGGAAGGAGCTGAGGATGGGGCCGGGCAGGGTCACCACCACGGGCGAGGGCTGGATGGCCACGGTGGAGTCCTGGCACTGCCTGACACAGGGCTCATTGCAGCTGTTGGCCAGCGGGGTGGGGCCGCAGGGCTGGCAGGGCCGGCACGGGGTGTAGCAGGACATGTCTTGGAGCTGGAGATGCACCTGGCAGAGAGGGCAGGGGGTAGAAAAGCATAAGAGGTGAGTAGAAGCCTGTACCACCACAAGGGAGAGAAGACACGAACTGGCACAATGAGCTGGAAGCATCATAAGGAGGCCCACAGGCTTCTCCTTCTCCAAAGCCCAAAAGAGACCTGAAAAATGCAACCAAGTCCCAGGAGATCCCTTCCTGGCCTATACCACAGCTAACTGAGCTCGAACCTCTCTATGCCACCCCTTTTGCACCCTTCTCTCTCCCACAGAAAGTAACCCCAGAATTAGGTATAGAACAAAGGGACAGCTTTGTGCTGAAAAAGCCCATAGAAGGATAATGATAAGAATGGTTAAAAGGATAAAGAGCTTCAGACTCACCTTGTCCCGAAGAAGATTGTATGGACGAGTGGATGAGAGTGTGAGGAGATGGAACAGCTTTTATACTGCTCCTGTGCTGCCCCAGGCCCACAGTCATCACGTGAGGACAGTAATTTTCCAACAGACTCACCTCCTAAACAAAATATCCCACCTAATGCCCCAGGTTGTGTTTTGTTTTCCATCAGTATTGCCAGTACATTTCCTCATTTCTGACATGCCTATTATCCTATGTGGGCTCCTTTCAAGTTCCAGGATGACAGACCCAAGGATTTCCCAAGGGGGACCATGTCACTATTACCAGAAGATGTACCCTCAAGTGCAAGAGGTGTCTGTGCAGATGGAGGACATGGAACTGGGAAATCTGGCAAGGTTCCTTTCAAACCCCATTACAGAAAGGTTTAAATCTCCCCCTGCCAATGCAGGAGTCTGTCTTGGGTACACCAAGGCTCCTGTGCCTAATGATGTGACTTATCAATCTCCCTCAGTCCTTTACAGATTTACTTGGAAAAGTCATCCTCACTCATGGCAGTCTCTGGGGGTTTCATATCACTGCCTTCAGTCACCATGAAGAAAGAAAATGTCATCCTTCCTAAGTACCATGATTACTCCACAGTTCTGGTGGAGTCAGGTCTCTTCTCACTACGTGAGGGCTGTGTTGGGGCTTGGCACAGCACCTCGTTTGTCCCATTTTCCTCAGGGTGCCATGAACTTTGGCTGCATGCCTTAAACCCTGACCAGCAGGAGACACTTTTCCAAAACATGTTGACTGTCCTGTGAGCCCCTGAAGCTGTGGGAGTGTTGGCAAGAAGGTCATGCTGACAGCTATGGCTGTTGTGGCTGCCTGAAGCTGTGTACTTGGGTACAGCCCAGTGCTTGCACCAGCTTTCCTGGGTTATGGTTGGATCTGCCCCTGCTGGAGGGCAACTGTGTCCCTGCAAGGGACATGGGTCTACAGACAGCACACCCTCCTGGCTTGACCTCACACCAAAAGGCTGACACACAGCCAACCCAAAATTAGAGCATGACTCAACACAGGTAGGGAGAGTCTATCCCTGGAAATTTGCCTACTGAAAGCATTCCCTTGCCCTCCCAGGACGCATCCCAGCTGCCTCCATGTCTGCAGGGCAGAGAAGTGCATCACTCCTTGATGTCCTTTGAGAGCTGGTTTTGTACACAGGCCCTTCTAAGCACATCCCCTCCCTCAGTGTTCTCAGGTACGTGGCACTGCAGGCGTTGTCACTGACAGCCCTCATTTACTGAGGAGTTCCTGCTTCCCCAAGGGTGCTGGGTTGTTCTCCAAGAGAGTCTTTTTGGGCATGATATGTTGAAGCAGAAACGCCAAGAGATTACTCAATGCAGAGGACCAGGGATGAATCCCAACCAGTAGGGAGATGTTTTCTGCAACCGCTTCTATCCCTCCACAGAGCATTCAGGAGAGCTCCTCAACACAGCACAGCACGGTCTCTTTGGCCAGGAGGATGAGCTTGTGCATCCACTCCACACTCCAAGTCTGTCCCCAAGGCACATCTCTAACAAGAGAAGAGAGTTGAGGGCTCTAAGATTGTAGCATAGTTTGATCTCCAGCCCATACTGCTGGAAGAGGTTTTTCATTTCTAAGTGCAGAAATGCCATTTGTTCTTCTTGAATGCCAGAGGGCTCCTGTTGCCCAGTTCTCCAGTCGAGAACTCGCTTTATAGCAGCCATGATCTGGCATGCATTAGCTTGCTTTCACTGGTTGACTCCTGTCAGGCAGTCTTTTTGACACCCATTCACTGCTGGTAAGGCTCCCACACCTTCTTGGAGCTCTTTTAGGGGATGTGGCAGCTTGGGAGATCTCGTAGGTGAAGACTGAGAGAGGCATTTTCTCCTTTATCTCTGCACTTCTGAGATTACAACCCCTTCCTAAGCAGCCCAGAATATTGTCAGGGGCCATTTCCACAAGATTCCAGGGCTGTCTCATCGTGCCCTCCAGGACCCCTGCCCTCTGCTGCAAAGCTCTTTGGCAGGCAATCAGCTTCAGCCTGTAATGGGGCAGGAGATTTTTCTTCCCCAAGTGCAGGACCGAGGATAAAGGAGTTAAACAGTGCTGGCCCCAGTCTGGGCCCTGCAGTGCCCCAGGTGTAAGTGTCTGCCAGCTGGACTTTGTGCCCCTTATCCCAACCCTTGGAGACCAACAACTTTCACCGATTTCAGTCCTCTGTACTACCCTCCTCCCCAGCCTATATTTTCTCAGTTTGTCTCTGGATTGCTACAGGCAATAGCATCAAAGGCCTTAGTTAGATGAGATGAACACTTCCCTCACCCACCAGAGCCAGGCATAAGATCAGAGAATGTGATGAGATTTGTCAAGCCTCCAAAAATTCACGCTGACCCTCACAGGCAACTTCTTTTCCCTTTATCCTGAGAAATTCTTCCAGGTTGGTTTGCTCCATTACTTTTGTAGGAATTGAGGTGAGGCTGACTGACATGGCTCTTTCTTCATGACCTTCTTGAAGACAAGAGATCCACTGGCTTTCTTCCAGTCCTGAGATGTATTCAGTGAGTACTGAGTCCTTCAAAGGGAGTTGAGAGCAGCCTTGACCAGACACCAGCCATGCCATGGGTGCATGGCATCAAGCCACACACACTTGTGTTAGTCAATCTGTTTAAACGCTCCCATATCTGACCCTGCTCCAATGCAGGTAAGCCTTTCCTGCTGATGACTTTCCAAGGATCCCAATCTCTTGACAGAAATTCCTGCTACTAAAAACCAAGGCCAAGAATTCCTTCAATATCTCCACCTTTCCTGTAACCCTTGTCCTCAGTGAAGCTGCTCCAGTCAGCTTTTGGACTTCTCATCTACCTGGAAGAATTTCTTGTGCCCTTCATATATTTTGCCTGGCTCAAACCCAGTCAGGCTTTGGTTGTCCCCAGTCCTTCATACTCAAATAAACTGTCAAACATTCTCCCCAGAGAAAAGCTCAGCAATAGGGAGAGAGATGAAACTTCTTGCTACAAAGGGAACTGTAAAAAACTGCAATTCACTGCTCCAAGCCAACATCCTCTGTGTTCATGGGACCCCATCACTTGATGGACTTCCAACTCATCTTCTGCGTTCACTGACACAACGTCACCCAGGATATCCTTGGGTACCTCATCTCAGCACATGAAAGCAAGCAGGAATGTTGAAAATGAGGAAATGAAATGGCAGCACATGTTGACAGAAACCAAAATACAACCTGCACCACTAGATAGAACATTCTGTTTTTGAGGTGAGTCTGTTGGAAAATTACTGCCATCACACAATGTCTGTGGGCCTGGGGCAGTGCAGGAGCAGTATAAAAGCAGGTCCTTCTCCTCACTCTCTCATCCACTCCTCTTGCCTCCATCTCCTTCGGGACAAGGTAAGTTTGAAGCTCTTTCTCCTCTTTCTCTTCATACTCCTCCAATGCACCTCAGCTCATATCTGCCCTTGTCTTACGTGGGGTCTTGGAACTGCTATCAAGGGACAGGGAAACAGAGGATTTCTGTCATGAACAGAGGCTGAAACTTGGTTAAGTGTCTCCTGAGCTACAGACTAGGAAGGAACCTCTTTGGGCTTGGTTACTGTCCAGAGGGTTCTTTTGGGAAGAAAGTAGGGTGATACCTGAGGACCTTGCTGCATAGTCCCTAGCTCTTTTCTCCAACTTGTGATTTATCTCACTCTTAGTGGGGTGAAAGACTGCTCTTCATCCACAGTTTCTGCTCTGCTTCCCCCTGCCCTCTCTGCCAGGTG
>VZRX01016351.1:0-59548 GCA_013398075.1 Notiomystis cincta
TTTATAAATATATTCTAAATATATTTATACTCTTAAATGCATATTTTTATATTTATCAGTTTAATCTTCGAAAAGTATAGCCTGTGACAATATGTATTATATTTTTGCAAGCTTTTCAAATTATAATTTTTTTTTCTCTCCACTTTGGATTATAAATTAATGCAATTGTCTAGCAGTTTGGGGATTAAAACTGTGCAAAAAAAGTCCTTTCAACTCCCACTGGAAAGAAAAAAGGAAAAAAGTAAGAAATAACTATAGAGAATGATGTCTTAATCAACTGTATTGAATTCAACCACCGAAGTTCAGGTACTGTGTAATTACACCTATTATGGTTGCTTCTGGTTTCTTGTGACCTGCTGCACACTTACTCCGAACTCGATTATGAGATAATCAGTGAATACAAACATGGGATAAGGGTACAGTTGTAACTGAAGAAGGTTACAAACATGATACTTGGCAGAGCACAGACACTCTAGAGCTTTACATTGAGCAGCGTTTGTCTCCAGAAGCACTTCCAGATGCACACCCCTCCATGCTCTCTTCCCTAATCCTCTCATTCATACAGCTACATGCATAAAAACCACAAAGACACTGATTTACATAAAATTATCTCACTCCATTTTATTTAAGATTTTCTCCTCCAGTTAGTAAAAGAAAGATGTGTCTCTCTTTATACATATGTACAAGTTCAGTTACAAAAATAGACAGCACATTCAAAGAGAAAAAAAGGCTTGGCATTTGTCTGATTCCCTCTAAATATCATATATACATGTGAATAGAAGGGGAAGGGGGAAGTCTTCATGAGTTAATTAAACATCACCTCCCCCTCAATTATCCCCTGCAAATCTGTTCAAAAATCAATCTAACTAAGCTCAGTTCTGCTATTTTCAGGTGTGCAAATTAGAGGCAGAACCAACAGGAAGCACTCGCTCTACACTGTAGGACGCCAGGCAAAGGATTCGGGGTCAGAAAAAAATTATAATAATAAAAAAAGAAATCATCTTCCACTGTCACAGCCCAGACCTGCAACTCAACTTGCTTCTCTCAAGGGATGAAAGTGCCCCGGCAGAACAGCCTCTTAATTCAACGTGTGAGACAGAACAACTGTCCCACACCTAAATCTCAGTGCAATGCAGACAACGCTTACAGCAAAGCAAGGGGCTACGGGCAGGGTTTGTGCATCAAGAATGGGGAAGGAGCAACCAGGGAACAAGAACATGGATGGGTGCTGGCAGCACTGCCTTCTATCAGCCTTATGGGACACGGCTACCGCCCGCACACTGCAGTGAACTCAGCCACGCCAGTATGTGTGATGATCACAAAGATGAAGGGGAAACACACTGCAAGAACAGTCAATGGGATGGCTGGGATAGGAGACAATTTTTTTCCCAGGATTTGGCTGAAAGGGGGAATGGCACAGTTCTCTCTCAGGATTGTTTTTCATCGCTCCTCTCACAGCACTGCAAGCTGCAGATCCATGCCTGCTACGGCACAGTGAGAGGAGCAGCACAAAATCCTCCTCAGCACTTCAGTTTTCTTCCTTCTCGAGATTTGTACAAATAGAGCATTATTTTGTTTCTATGCTTTTAAGAGTTCTGCGCACCTCAAAAACGAGAGGAATCATTCTGAACACAGTGAGTGCTCATGCTGATGAGAACTTTGAAATGCCAACCAATCACTGGCCTGTGGTTTCTTCCACTGTGTGAAGCAGAGGCTGTGCTGCTGCTCTCAGGAGGCCTGACAGCGCTCCCTGTATTCTGCAGCTCTGAACATCTTCCTGACAAATGGTGCTGAAAAGAGTCCACTCCCTGGAAACCACCTGAGACACCTTCCTTTGAATTTCAAGTCTTTAAAGAACCCAGAGACCCACACCAGAAGAACCCAAGATTTTTTTTGTTCACACATCATCTTCAGCATAGCCCCCAACTACTCCAGCACATACACTGACCAGCTGTCAGTACAGAAATGGCTTGTGACTCTGCAGGATACTCCTGGGGTTCAGATACTGATTTCATAGGACAAAATTAATGCTGGGCTCCATCTCAGGCTACAAGAGAGGAAGTATACTGGTGTGACTTCAAGCACACACAGCTGCAGGATATTGCATGGAGTAGTTGGATGCTTTCTTGGGAATCTTTGTCACATGTGTCAATAAAACACATTCTGACACTCTCCCAGTTACCCCAGACTCTCTTCCCTCCTTCTTGCAGTGTCTGCAAAGATAGTTTTTTGGGATACACATAATCAAAGTGCTCACATCAACCACCCACTCCCATTGTGCTTTGATTTTCTTTCCACACGTGCTGGACAGCAACAAGGCATTTGTTAGCATGCCTTCGACTGCAGGGTGGTCTACTCTGAAAGCCAACACAGTTCAGACAAGCTTTGGGGGTTCACAATTACTACCGACCACCTGAGCTGTGGGCACCTTTGCTTTGCTTCCGAATTGAAGTTTCTGATATGAGACTGCTGGTCAGGTTTAAACTTTTGGGGGTCCCACAAACACTGTTTCCTTTGCTCAAAGGGGAGCTCAAGGGAGAAGAGGCGCTTGAAGGTCCAAAATCTGCAAGTCCAGAAGGCCGAATGATTGCTGTTTGTAGAGGGCTACTTGCAGACATGCCTAGCAATGGAAAAGAGAATCAAATTCCACATGAGCAGATTATTCCACCTGAGGTTCTCCAACAGCAAACAATGTATTAACCATCAGTCCTAAGACCACTCTGTATTCACGATTTACGACAATTTAATGAAGAGGGGTGTCCTTAAGATACAAGTTATACCCTGGGCTATCCTCAGCTGGTATAAAGCTGCAGCTTGATTACAATCACTTTATCAGGTTTTGGAACATGATACTGTAACTTCAACATGATGCAATGCCGGAAAACCACAGCCATAGCCATGGCATAAACAACCCTATCTGATCTGTCTGAACACCACATTAAAAAAAAACCCAAAACCAACAGAAATACAAGAGGAAAAATACTCGGTATGAGATAATTCAAAGGGCAGATGAAAACAAAGGTCATCTGAGGTGAAACTGGCTATCCTCTCACACCCTCACCATGTCGCACTGTGTACTCAGAATCTCAGAATACAGTGGACAAGCAGTACCAACAACACTTTTAAGCTGTGTTGTGACAGGCTGTAAGCAGCCACCACCCGAGCTCGAGCTGTTCTCTCAGGGAGGGCCGGTGCCCGCCGTGCCCCACGTACCTTTGGAGACGTTGTACCCGTAGGCCGCGTAGGCCGCGGCAGAGGCTGCGGCTGCCCCCGCCTTGGCCCCTGCCATGGCCGCCGCGCTGCTCGCGATCGACTTCCGGCTCCTGCCTTTCCCCGTGCCGCCTTTGGAGCCGCCTTTGGGGCGACCCCGGCTCCGACTTGACTGGCCTCTGGCAGCGAGAGACGAGTCTTGCACTGAAACGCCTGAGCAAGGAAAGAATGTTAAAGTGTGCCCGGACAGTGAGTGCAGCAGCAAAGCTGCCCACCAGTTACATTAATACTGCTCCTATGTGGCATCTACATTAGCAGGGACGCAGTAACTACTTGTGTTACTATGAATCCGACCAACAAAGAGGTGGAGCATTCCCAGTTCTACTTCAGGATGATGCATTTTCTTATTTGAAGATGGAGATGCAGTATCTTCCATCTGCTATTTCTGAAGAAACTCATCAAGAACTATGATTCTATTTATTTCACTGTAGAAAAACTACAGTAATTAAAACCACTTGACATTATTTAAAATTACATTGCACTTTAAAAAAATTGCTCCAGACACCCACTGGAGATAAAGAATTAATTATTAACCTTTTCAATTCAAGGAAAATTAGAGATTAGTAGTTCTGTGGTTGTCAGAACTATTTCTGTTCTTGTAATTTGGTAACAAACTTAAGGGAAGGAGAGATTTCTATAACACAGGAGCAAAGGACACAACTTTTTGAAGTAACTAACACAAAAAAGAGATAAGTGTGGTGAATGACAGACTATAAACAGATTTCCTATCAAACCAGAAGTAACTTCTCAATGAAAAGGCAATTATTTTCCTCCCAAATCTTGCCAACCATTCATACAACCTGGGTAAAATGCAGAAAAAACCCCATCTCTCTTAGCCATGCAAAGCCAAGATTTAATGAATGTTAGTAGTAAATCATGGCAAGGGTACTGACCATTCACGGTGTCTGAAACTGAGCCAGTAATGGAAGCAGGAGAGTTTGTTGCCCTTGACTGAGGTGCTGAAGAAGCTGGATCATCCACAATCACAAGCATATCATTACTGCTCTCATCAGGAGGGATAGAGCCCATATGTAATTCACTGCTGATGGATATCTAAACACGACAGAGAACAAAGCCATTAGCTTCTCAGGTTAGGAAAGGGTACAAAAATAGTACCATCTTCAAAAACTATACAATCACAAGTAATTGGTACTTGTTCTTCCTATTTTGTCTAGAATAGCAGCAGGAGCATGATACCTCATCTGCCTGATCACATCACACTTCATTACCATGCTGAGCAGCAGTGAAGACCTCCACCTGCAATTCCATTTCAATTCATGAAAATACATGTTAAGTTATGAAGCAAAAGACTAATGGGCTTAGCAGAGATTTAAGTAAATTGTTTTTTCAACTGCAAAAGAAAAAATAGGATTCTTAACCCACTATTACTGCTAATAAAAATCTTGATCAATAAAGGAACAGTACAATACAGAAATATTAATAGACACAGCACAGAACAAAATACATTTGCTGCTAAAACCAATTTGCAATTCTTTACACACAGATGAAGGAAAACAAGATGTGTACCTCTGAGAATTTTTAATTTAAATTCCAGAGGAGAAAACCCACAATAATTCAGAACCTAAAGCAAGTGAGGAACAGAGAAGGGAAGACAGATGAAACTAGTGAGGGGTACTTAGAGAGAAACTGAATGTCAAGGAGCTATTTGAGGGATACTGTTTGGCTCAGGAGCAGAGTCTTCTTGCTATGGAAGGTATTGGTATGGGAGAGGGCACATGGTTATAAATGTGAGCATGAGGAAGGCAGGAAAAAGGGACAAGAGAGTAGGAAGAAAGTAAGTGGGTAAGAATGGAAAAATCTCCAGGTAAGAATGGAAAAATTTCAGGGACTGGAAGGGAAAAAAGGCAGGGCATAAACTCACTGTAAGAAAAGGGAGGCAGAGAGTGAAGGAAGAGGGGAATAGTGGAATGTCACATAACATGAGGAGCTCTAAGGCAGCTTATTAGCAGCTGTTGCATTTTCAATAAACTGTTTTCATTTCCATGGTTCACCTTTAAGACATGTCACCTCCCCACACACTCAAAGCTCTACAAGAGCTAAAATAACAGACATCCTACAGGATGAGAATCCTACAAGATGCAGGGCCACAACTGAAAGTGAAAGTATGTGGGTTAAAGCAGCAGTGAGTCTTACCTCACTGAAAGGGCTGGGCATGGCGGAGTCTACACTAATGAAAGAGTCATCCCCGTCAGCAGACAGGTTGGAGTTATCAGCTGAGGGAACAAATGGGATCACAAGGTTCATGCTCTCTTTCTTTCTCTTCCCATCCAATTCATCTTCCTTCTTCTTCTGAAATAAATGAAGTAATACCAGGAATGAAAAAGGCAGTAAAACAGAAGAATGGGAACAAGCAATCCAAAATCTCAAAACCTAGTGCAGCATTTAAAACTCAAGGAATGCCACATGCAGAATTTCCCAAAACAAGTTTCTGAAGGATATGGTACCAGATCCCTTAAATGCTCCTTCCTTTTAAGAAGAGTTTTGTTTGTTTTTTTCCATAAAATAACTGGAATGATGGAGTATTACTCTTACAAAATTACTTTGATTTCTAGTACCTTTTGGAGCTTGAAATTCTTTACCATTACACAAAATTCTAACTGATTAATGCAAAGTCTCCCTGTCTTAAAAACTCAGAATCTTCATAAATTGTTTTTAGAGATGCTTTTTAAACAAACTGATCTTCCCTAGTTCCACAGAAGCCTCACAGCTATATGGGTTTTATCCATGTTTAGTGCTTCCTTTACATTTCCCTGTTTGTCCTTGAAGAACAAAATCTTGTTGATGGTCAGGTTTGTTTGGATAGGGAGTACTTCCTTATTTTTGAAGTTGCTAATGACTAAAATACAGGTAAAACCGTGCATTACTTATTTTGTAATATCCATCTTCTGTGTAAGGGACTGCCATGGGCTGACTTTCAACAGCAAAGGCAAGAAGGTTTACTCATTAACACTGCCTTGGCATAAAATGTTTCCACATCCCATAGCAGTGATCCTGAAGCCCTTCTGGCTCTACCACTGACACAGGCAACCTCTCTGTATAAAGTACCTTCTCAGCATATTTTTCCCTTTTACGTTTACGTTCCTTCACACGATTTGTTTCTTCTTGCTGTCGCTTCTCCTCTTGACGCTGACGCACTGTGGGAAAAGAAATACAGAGCTGTCACCACTGGAAAGATATTTCATATCCTTTTATGAATCTTACAAGCAGTTCTAATTCTAACAGAACTGGCAAGAAAAGTCAGTTGCATTGAAACTAAAACACATTGAAAACACTACTCTATTAAAACCATTTGTTTCCAAGTCTTAGAGGGAAATTCTTGTTTCAAGCAACATGAAAGTGTATGCCTCAAACTTCAAAAACATGATGAAATACAGCACTTTTACTAATGCTTTTCTTGTCATGAGCTACATAATTCTTGTAAAAGTTCTGTCATTCAGGAACAATGTAATGATCCTGAATGAGTGCCAATAAAAACTTAATCACATCATCATGTCTCATTTTGCACAACTTCATTCAGCTCAGCAGTGATATCAAACCAGCTTGTACTAACAAGAGTTGGCAATACAAAAAGAGACAGGAAACAGAAGCTGTTATCAGCAATACATGTGTTGGTAGAGATAAAAACACAGATTTCATAAGGTATTGAAGTGGAAAATGGGGGAATTGCTGAAACACCAATCTCACATACATTTCTTTTCTAGTTCCTCATCATCCAGCAGAAGGCTGACCACCTCTTTTGGCTTCAAGGTGTCAGGTTTGAAATTGCCACCTGAAATCACCATTCGTTGAATCTAGAAGGAAAAAAGCAAGTGAAGAAAAGGAAAAGTAAGTCAAAGCAGCCATGAAACATTTCTCACTACCCATCACTGAAAGCCAGCTGCAAAAATCATGCAAGTGCATCTCTCTAAGTCTGACTTGATCCAATTTCTCTATCATACCAAAGTCAGTAGCAAAATTTCAGGGTATGAAATACAAGAAGCAACTGAGACAGAAAGCAGAAAATTACCATCCCTTATGGAAAGTTACATTTTTTCTGAAGCTTTTTGTAATAAACTACAAATTATAATAGCATTAATTAATATACTGCTGAACAAAACAAAAAAAAAATAAAGCAACAGCCCTTTCAAGTATAGTTTACCCATTCAAATTTTCAAGTAAACTCCACAGAAGATCATGTAGATCACATTCTTAAAGGGTACAACATTTTTAGTCTCCTTGACTGAAAACTGTATTGCCATCCTGAGTCAGCACTGCAGTTCAAGCAATTCACTCAACCTCCTATTACTGCAACTATATTAAAAAAACCCCAATAACTAAGAAGAGTTGTAACTTAGCAGAAGAGAATAAGCTTTAACATAAGGCAATTTCAATTATTTGGATCACCAACAGAAGACTACACTTAATTTTCAGGCTGATTTCAAGTAACTCTAGTGCTGTATCTCAGAAAAAATGGTTTTAACAAAGGAAATGTGAACGCATTCAGTTGCTGTAACATTTTGAGAGCATCCAAGTAAGACAAAAGCTAAAAGAAACTCCAAGTACACAAAACATCTGAATATTGTATATAGTGTACCTACTGCTACTGAAAAACACGTATCTCCTTAGTTATTTTGCCAATAAAGCGTCCTGAGTTTTAAAGTTCCTAGTACACTTACTGCTTGATGCTGCAGGACACTGAGCTTTTCTGTCAATCCTCACACCTCAAATAATTTCCACTTGACTACCTGCTAAATGTCTTTTAAAAAAAATCAGCTGTTGTGTAACATGAGAGGAATCACTAACTCTGACACAGCAAAGCCAGAAGCCTTAGTCTTAAAGAAGCCTGAGTAGCTTCACTGCAACATAAGAAACAGTTTTCATGAGGTCATACTGTAAAGACTTAGCTTCTTTCCAATTCATATACTGTCACTTGACTGCTGCCGTGTTAGAGACAGAGATTTGTATATTTGAACAAAGACACTTCCTTCTGCCTTCTCTTCTGTCTTCCTGCAGACACTTTTTCTGCCTCTCTACTCATGTTGGTATGTGCTTTATGATGCCATTTCTGTCACTCCTCCTTCCAGGTGAGTTCCTTATTCCTACCTCACTCTTCTCCTTTGCCCTCTGTAGGATGCGCTCCTCGATGGTGCCTTTACAAATCAAGCGGTACACGGTGACTTGTTTGGTCTGGCCCAGCCTGTGGGCCCGGTCCATGGCTTGCTGGTCTACTGTTGGGTTCCAGTCACTGTCATAGAAAATTACCTGCAAGGCAACACCAGAAAGGATTAAATAAAAACATACCTTTAGAGCACCTGGTGATTAAACAAACAAACAAACAAATCCAATATACTGGTAACAATAAAAGTTCAATCATGTTTCACAGAATTACAGCCACACTGTAGGGTGTGTTAAACAAGCATTGCCCAGTCCTGTGAAGTCTCTCCCATTGCATTTCAGGTGAATTCAAACTAACTGACACTAGGAATGTTTCTACATCCACAGAATGTCTTTAATATCTTCTTAAAAAGACCTGCTTGAGAGGCACAAAATTTCTAAGTTTGTCATCACATTAAATCACTGTCAGGCAATTAATGATAGACTAACTACATCATGGATGCATTTTAGTGTTATTTACCATTATATTAGAATTTAATACAAAAAATACTACCCCAATTTTTATTCAAAACCTAGAAAAAGTCTAACATTTCTAGTACTTTGACTATAAAAAACTGGAATGCCACATTAAATTCATATTGCACTATCATTCTAATAGTATTATGCACCATAAGCATAAAACCCAAAAGCATTTAAAAAATTTTAGACAGTAAAGCATTAAGAAAGTTTCACAGGAAAACACAGACCTAAAAATGCTCATGCAAGAAGCCTGCCTAAGCTTCCATCTTTTTATTTCCTCTTTTAAACCCTGAAAATCCTACAGATACTTGTTTTCTTCTGATTTCTTGTGACTGACAGCAAGATATGATAGGATTTTTTGGATTCAGAGAACTTTGAGTTTGTGTGGCTACTGACTTGAGGTCAAATCTGCAAGCACACCAGGTGCAGGTTAGAAACACAAGAATAGCTGTTAATGAAAAGATGAATGGTTCATCAGTATTCCTTCCCTAGTGATTAGTGGCAGCTGCTCCAGAGTGCAAATCCTTGCAATTCACCTAAATCAGTCTGTCTTTACACCTCAGGGGAAGAAATTTATCCCTCCTGAGTAGCTGAACCTCAAATACAAATGGTTTCCTACTTTTATAGGCATTGTTTCATTCTTCTGGGCACAGAAAAAAGGGAAACTGATAACTATTCCACTGGTTCCTTTGCAACTGAACCTTAGGAGCAAAGGCTTATTCCTACAGTGAATGCTGTTTCATCTAAATGTCATTTGCACCTGTAGACCCCTTCAGTAATCCAACTCCTTTCTGGGCTCTGGTACTGAAGTGTGTGTGGAGTAGCAAGAAATTTCCAACTGCAAAAACTGTGTACCAAAATGTCCAATATTCTATGACTTTACCATCAAGATAATATTACATTGTGAATAATAACAAAGTAAACAAGGCTATGCAATTTCACAATGGGAATGGCAGTACTAAAAATATTGATCACTATGGGCAAGAGAGGGCCAACTTTCACACAGAATGACTGATTTTCCCACAGAAATTATTACCAAATTTCACCTACCGTATCTGCAGCTGTAAGGTTAATGCCCAAGCCTCCAGCTCTTGTACTTAACAGGAACACGAAAATATCATTCCTATAGAGGAAAGAGATTAAACCCCCTTATTTTGTGCTTGAACAAGGAATAACCATAGAAAAAATTTTTTGACCTATATGAAGAGATCAGGGCTATTTCTATTACTTGAACACTTCAGAACATTTTGTGCTGTTCATTCATGATCAAGGAAAAAAAAAGAGAGAAAGAAGTTAATCTTCAAATGAGGATTGCCTGAACATGTAAACATTGAATTTGCAATAGCAGTTTATTAATCTGTATCAAAACAAACCAGGGTTTGTTTACCATGCCCAAACTGGAAATTAAGATTTCATATGGACAAAGAACCATCTATTGTTTCACAGAACTGACCCAATGTTAAAGAAATCTTGCCTTAATGATGCTCAACTGATAAAAAAGAAAAATGAATGTCAAAACTGTGTAGATGCAAGTTCTGTTCTAAATTTGGTGCTTTGAACAGAACAAACAAGGAGACAAGCCTATATACAGAAAGACCAAGTACTGATGAAAACTCAAGTGTTAACAGCAAAATCAAAGTTTCTGCTAAGGTTGTGAACTGCACTAGTGTCTCTGCAGGGTCAGCAGGATTTAGAAGTGTTCAACACCTTATGGATCTGTGAACAGGCTGACACAAACAAAGCAGACAGTACACTAGTAAGGACTCCAAAGACATTGACACATTGTCCTTCTCTGCTTAAGAGAAGACAGTCTGGAATGTCACATCCTTTTGGTACTACAGTGTCTGAACAACTTGGCAAATGTAAAATCAGTACAGTACCAGAAACTCTTGCTGAATGAGCAGTGTGGGACATTTCCTTCCTCACTTACTATGTGCAGGCTGTGTCCTTGAGAGTCCACTCATTAAATCTAAAGGGTCCTTCTAGCCCACCCTGGAGGAACCATGGGTAGATCACTGGCTGTTACACATATGCTAGTACAACAAATGTAAAGAAACTAAGGGATTTGGAACCCATATCCTTGAAGGTCAAGTAGAACTAACTATATTCTCAGGACTCAAACTTCAAGACATTCATAAATAGCTGTCAGGGCTGTATGATAAAAACCAGACTCTCAAAGAACTCATTCTGATCCAAGGGAAGATTCTCCTCCATCCCCAAAGAAATTGTCAGAAGACAACAAAAATAACTATGAAAACTGTGAATTAGTGCACGCACACAAAAAGCACCAGGAACTCTAAAATTAGAAATAGAAGGTTTCTGACAACTTGAAACCTAAGACTACAAAAATTTACCCTGAGCTATGGACAGCTGGGAGGCACTTAAAGCCAAGCTGTCAATCTTCAATCTTTATCTTGCAGGTGACAAAGCCAAAGGAGTCAACAGGTGCCTGTTTGCACTGAAGGTAATCCTTGGCCAGGCAATCCGTTCTCTTGTAACAATAGTGGGGTGTGTACAGACAGTCACCTGAACATCCAGCTGGGAAAGGCTTCTGGATATGCCTTGTGGGAAGGAAAGTGGGCAGAGCCACAGCCTACGTGAACAAATTATCATCCCATAGCTATGTATTTTCAGAACCTTGCAAGGATATCCTGCAGAATAGTTTAGTCTCAGTCATGCTTTTTTCCCTGGAAATATTTATCATAAGTAAATCACGTATAAGAGGAACTCAACTAATGTTTTAATAGGAATTCTTGTTTAGACTGGCTGACCTACATTTCAAAGGGATTTCCTGCTGAAATTATTATTTTTCTTCAGTTGTTTTATTCGCTAATAAAAACAAATTCTGTTCATTAATAAAACCGTTTTTTGTTTTCCACTTCTTTTGGTCAAAGGACCTTACAGTATAAAGTGTCAGGACTCCATAAGGACATCATAACCTGCAAGCAACTTGTTTCTGACACCTGGAAACAGGCAGAAAGAAAGGTACTACGTGGTTCTCTCACTTACTTCTGCACATGTTCAAGTTCAGTAGAAGACTCATCACTGCAACACAGTCCTTCAGCTCTGTCAGCCTCATGAACCAGTGACTTGAAAGGCCTTGACTCCTACCTTCAGCTACAATACTTTGAGACCAGTAACATAAGGAACTTTGTCTAGTCTAGAATGTTGCTTTCACCCTGCAATTAACAATTATCTGTGAACCTAACTCCACTGAAATAGGAAAGTGACCTTCTTACAAGCTCCTGTCAACATACAGGAAGGATAACCTTACTGTGAACTACCGTACCAAAATGACATCGTATCAAGTCATATCTCATGATTAAAAGGAAACTTAATAACCACAAATTCAATCATTATAAATAATGTGCCTTGATGGGCTTACAAAAATTGTGGTTTACTAAATGAAAACAGTTACCCCTACCTTTCTAGCTAATAAAATCCCCTTTTTATCTTTTCTTCATTAGTTTAAGGTTTCTTAGTAAAATATGGTTAAATGGTTAGTTTTGCAAAAAACTAGGTCACCTTCAATACTCTAGCATATGCAAGATTTTCAGTCTCATCTTTAGAGTGTCACTTGTCAAAGCATTTAATAACCAAAGGACATTTGCTGCCTTTCTGTTGAGCTTCTTTCTAAGCAACAGCCTATTTGGATTGGCAAGAAGTACAATGGGTGGCTACTCTAAAACTGCTTCCAATACTCTTTCACAGATTCATACCAACACCAGGGACTACTGGTCAGCAAACCACCACAAAACTGTTTCAGACAAATGAGGTCAATTTGATACAAGGAAAGATAAGTGCAGATTTCATTTATTTCCATTACATCTTACACCAGTTTCCCAGGTACACATATTTTAGCACAAACACACCTCACAAAATACATTACCTGTTCTGAAAATCTGCTACCATGTCCCTTCGTTCAGAAATCTTTGAAGAGCCATCCAATCTCATGTAGGTATGTTTCCTATAAACCATGTATTCCTGCAAAGAACATGCATCAAAAAAATAGAGTTCTTGAAACTGTTCAATCTTGATTCTTTCAGAACTGCCCCCTGCCCCCCAATAAAAGCAGGATTGCTAATTACAACAAAGTTCCATAAACTACATCAACAAATGTGCTGTAAGCAATACTTGATAATAATACAATCCAGAAATTAAAGCTACAATCATGTGTCAGCTTTTGCATTTCATGTAGGAGATAAATGACAATGTCAGTTCAGAGCTGGGGATACATTTGCTGCACTGCAGACCTGGTACATGCCTTTTCCTATAAATAAATAGGTAAACAAAAATCACTAAAATGGGAAGTTTCTTTTCATAGAGTCTAAATTTTTACTAAATCTCAAGCTTTTACTGTGCAAGCAAACCTTTCCATGCAAACCAACTGCACGTGCTCCCTGTCGATTTTTTACCATTTGACTGGTGGTTTTAAAAACCTGGTGCTGTATAATGTCTGTCCAGGCTTTATCTCAGCAGTGAAGAGCCTGTGAACCTCTTGCATACAAGAACACTTTGAACATTACACTGGTGTGTCAGTCCACAGCTCCTGCCAAGCAGCTGAACTGAAACCACTGCCTGAGACACAAATCCAATGGCATCAGCCAGGAATGCTGTAAGCAAAGGCTTTTTCCAGAGACACATTTTTCATGCTTTAAGGTTCTCAGCATTTTTTGATACCTGTGCAACTATCAATAAAATCTGAATTACAAAGCTCAAATAACTACAGAGTTTCTTTGGAAAGATATCCTCTGGGGTGCTTGAACAATCACCCTTGCCTGGCTGACAAGATGCAACACCTACTGGTTACATGAGCTAGGTTTAAGCCTACTGGTGCACAGGTCTTTTTGAGATGCCATGAGTGCAAATGAAGACAGAAAGGAACAGACAGTGCTTTAGCAGCAAAAACTACTGGATTCATCTTGCTCCAAGCCACAGTGCTCAGCAGACACAGAACTGATGTGCTGTGAGAAGACATTGCAGTGCTTGCACTCTAACGAACTTTCTGCCACTACCATGCCCAGTTCCCCTTTTCACCTACCCTTCACCTATCCCTTTGTGCTCTGCTTCACTACTGCAGAAATGGTGAAAGAGCTACCATATTATAAGGAAACTGAGAAAAATACTGATGCAGAGGAAGCAAACTTCAGTATGAGGCAGATGAAAGATAAAATTAGGTAAATAAAACAGTGTGGAAATGGCAAAGTCCATACTTGGGCTACCTCTTTGAAAGAGAGCTCATGGCTACAACATGAGTACAATAACAGAAGTTCAAAGCAGAGAAGAGCTACTTCACCACACAGACAAACAAGTCCCAATTTACTATTGATTTATTCAGTTTCTAAAACAGGTTTCTGTCACCAACTAAAACTAGAGAGATAGAGGTGTCAGTTAGGCACTATGCCAACCTTTTCTCCAGATTTGATCAATCCTTTTACTATTAACACAAGAACCTTTCCTTTTCATTTCTTTTTTACTTTCTTTATCTGCCTTTATAATGATTCAACCTTTTGATCTTGATTCAGTCTTTCCTCATCTGTTAACCATCTCTTCCTTATCTGTATTCTAAACAAACTCCAGCACAAACAGAAAACAACTTTCATTCCATCAGGTGCATTTACCCTTATTCCAGACTTCAGACATTTTCACAAAGTGCAAAAGAGCAAATTATTCTACACCTGCAGTACTGGCATTTATTCTCCCAGGTCTGTGAATTAGTTTTGTACATTAATCCTTAGCTAATCACCTAACAGGTTCTGTTTTGCCTCCATCCACCTTCCTCTGATAAAGTAGGACACTTCACAGTAGTGTAACAGTGCTGATATGAAACATCCTTTTGCTGTCAACTGGTTTTGTGCAGTACTTTCCCAAATATTAACAGCACATCCTTTCAATTCAGAAAAAAACTATAACAAAAAATTCCACGCTGCAATTCACCCTATACTTCTCAGCAGTGCAGTGCTCTGATCACTCATAGAAATGGCATGCTTTTAGCTAAAGAGAGAACCCTGATAGCAAAGAAGATACTTAGAAGTAAATATACCTGGTCTCTACTGCCATTGTGGAAGGCACTTGTGACTGCTCATTTTTCTAGTTGCCCACAAGGAATGGAGTGGGGTGGGGAAAGCCTCACAGGGAGGCTTCAGTCTCATATAGACCTTGTATTAGACCTGCTTGAAAAATCTACCTGCCAGTCTTGTTTAGTGTAAGGGCTCACCAAGCCACCAGTCTAGGAAAAACAATGAAACCCCTGCAACAGAGCAGCTACACAGGAAACAAACAACACACGACCTTAGTGCTGCTAAGGCCAGTGCTCTTCTGGGCTTCCACACTGATACTTTCTCAGGAAAATGTTTTCCCTTCATATAATTTCACAGTCAAAATTGAGTACTCTTATTTTTTCAGACAACTCATTAACTTTTGGTAGAATATAACCAAGACATTTTACTTCATGCAGAACATAATTTGACCCCTCATTTCATGAATATAATCTGATTCCCACTGAAACCATGGACAATCACTCTTAAAAAGAAAGCAATCACATGGAGAAAAACAAAATCTTAAAAAGTATGACATACACATCTGCATGAAATAACAATACTGAAATTATAATTTTTCCTCTTCTGTTGAAAGAAAGTAATTTTCATCTTTGTATTTATATCTGCCATTTTATAATGGCTGAACTATGCAGCAGCTCTTCAGCTGAACCTACATAAAACAAACATGGTTTTCTAACTATGTAAACAATGTGCTTTGTGCTCTCTGCCCTGCATAGGTTAGTGTAATATAGTCCAAATACTGTTTAAAAAGACATGCTATGTTTCTTCATATTCAAGTAGGCAGATGGGATATATTTTGATAGATCAGGAAAAAAATAAATATCTACAGAGATACAGCTTTTGCATGGATTTTCTTATTGACTCCTTACATTCATTTTTAACTTGCTTAACTTCAGCTTCTGTTACTTGGGTGGGGAGAAAGAAAAACAAAGGACTTAGTAGGTGGCTTACTTGGATAATAAAACAGAAGTGCAGTTGAACATTCAGAAGTGGAATAGCAAAATGGTTTGCTCACAAGCCTTCAAAATGGAATGCTAAGAGAAAAGACAGAAGCACTAAACACTCAGCTTTATGAGCTTCATGGTGTAATGCAGGGTATCAACAGACCTACGGCATGTCCGATGTTTGCCAAAAAAGAGGCATACAAAGCAATGCTAGGCAAAGTGCCAAAATACAGAATTGCAACCATGCAAGTTCTGTTTTTCCTCACAGCAGCAAAAACAAAATTCAGCTTGTGATTTGTTATTGAACTCTTAACTGCTGACCTTAAAATACTCTCCTGTTCATACAGAACTCATGACTTAGGCAGCTATTGATTCAGGCTTCTCACTTTTTCTCTTCAGTTTACTATGGAGAAGACAGCATCCTAGTTCTTTGATGGCACGACTGCTCACCAAATAATGATTTATTTTTTTCTTCAGAGGCAGACTGCCTGTATTTAAATTATGAGTAATGACTTCATTCCTTATTTCTTTCCTATCCCATATGCCAGAGAACCTCTTAATGTTTACCAAACATCTACAGAGGAATCAGATATTAGAGGGAAACGGTAAACGTCTGTGAAATTACAAGCAACATAAACACTGTAAAATCTACCACTGTTCTCCCTATTCCTTCCAGTAACAGGGCAGGTAGGCATCAAATGAAAATAGAAGGAAGCAGCTCAAAACCAGCAAAACAGGATAATTAAGCCATGCAGGCCCTTGCCACAGGGCAGCACAAATGCCAACACCTAACAAGGTGTAAGATCCAAATGAACTATTTCATGGAAGAAGAATCCACACTGGACTACTGCTGCGTATACAGGAGGCACATTTGGTTCAGAAACCCCTTGAACTGCAAACTGCTGTAAACTGAGTGACTAATGGTGAAGTATCACAGTGATTCATGTACATTTTCCCATACCATCTGCTGTTATACACTGGTAGCAGCAGAACACTGGGTTGGACCTTAGGTCTAACTTTGTATGGCAATTCTTACATTCTCATATTAATGCATTAACAGGGTATCCTCTGGTTTAGTAATTTTATGTCAGGTTTGCTGCATCCAAACTATTTCTCCAAAATAGTGTTGCTAAATCTCCATAATTTGTCTCCTGTCAGCTATGGCTCTCCTACCTCCAGTAAGTCAATCATCCGTGTCATCTGGGAGTAAATGAGAACTCTGTGTCCTTGAGATTTCAGCCGTGTCAACAGAAGATCAAGAGCATGAAGCTTTCCACTGTCAGTGATCAGACTCTCTTTATCTGAAAAGAAAGAGAAGAAAAGCAGGTAACTAATAAAGCAAGCCCATATACTTGCAACAAATTACCTTCTAAGTGTTCCCAGCACTTCACTGCATTATAATCTCTGAAGTAAGGAGGTGTGATAGAAGAAACCCCAACATCCCTTCTGGCTGATACTTAAAATCACAATGGTAACAATAACTTCTGTTTGCTGGGATAGGAGCATATGAATATGCTCCATGTAGCAAAATCTCATCACAGACTGATCTCAAGTACAGCTCAGTCCTTTTTCTGGACAGCCATATCCCTCATGTAAGGTTTTATTCTGACCAGATCACCAAGCACTTATATGCCTTGACACCTGAAGAAATATTTTGCACTTCACACATGAAAATTGTGTCCTTTGCACATTTGCTGCTACCTGCTGCTGAGCTTTAGACTTACCCTCCACAAATAAAACCTGTCACCTTCTCAGAAAGTGACAAACAGTTGTCTATGTCACTATAAAACAACAATCCCCTCACAGCACTGCCTTGTTCTTCCCTGCTCTCTTTTTTTTTTTTTTTTGTTTTGTTTAAGAAATGTTTCCAGATGGCAATCTTTTCAGTCACTTCAGATTTTATACTTCATGTCCTCTCTATTTCAGCACTGCTCATGAAGTATTTTTCAGGAAGGAGACCTTCCTGTTTGTACATTCTGTACATAAACTTCAGTAAACAATACATTACCGTTGAAAGAGGATGAAGAGAAATTTTCTTCCAAAAAATTATCTGTTGGAAAGGCCATTGATGATTCTCTATTCTTCTGGATGTCTGAACTTAGGTTTACAGCCAAAACGGAAAGCTGACAGCTGCAGATGGTGCAGGCTAGTACAGAACCCAAGTATTTTCAACATGTCTAGCAGGTAATGCTCTCTAATGTCTAGCAGGTAACACTTTTGCACACTTCCTGCTTCACAGAATGAATTAACTCATGGGCTGATGAAAATTCAGCTTTCTGTAAGACTGTATTGCTCAATATCCCAATAATAAAAAAAAAAAGTTACACACAAAAATTAAAAATTAATTCTTTCATCTGACACCATGCATTTTAATATAACCAAAAGCAGGCTCATACTAGTGGAAGAGAGGAGCACAGATCACATAACAGCACTCCTAAAAACATCTTACAAGCACAGCAGGCAACATTGTCTGTGAGTACCAAAGTGATGTGGTAGGTATGCAGAGTAGTAAGTGATTCCTGCAAGTACAGCTATGGGCTTGCTGAGAAAAGCAGGAATGCAGCTGTTCTCTTTCAAAAATATCCTTTAGCTTAAATATAAATAATGGACTTGATGGTGGAATCTACATTAGAACACCAGAAGACACAACCAACAGTCCCCTTTTTGAAATTCATCAAACTGTGAGTTTCCACATTGTTTAAAATAATTAGCTATTCCACTTGTATAAATCAGTGCTATGAATGCTCTCTCCTATGATAATTGTAAAGCCATGCACCTGCAATTCAGCAGCTAAGAACCCAAGACAAGACAGGTCTGCTCTTTCTTGCTTGTCTGCCTATCTAGACAGTGACTGTTTTTCTCCCTTTGCACTTCCTTTTGGCAGTGATGATCTTGCTCCACCAGGAGCAAGTATCACATCATTGCTTGAACAGTAGCAAGTACTTTAAGGGAATCCTTTAACTGGAGAGCCAAGCCAAGGAAATAGTGTAAGGAAAACTCAAGCCCACACATCAGGTTGGCGTTTGTTCTAAGTGCAACATAACGTATAATGATGCCCTCATCTCTTGAACAGAATTCAGTCTCAAATACATATAAATCATTAATAGCCTTGTGCTCTTCTAAGGAAAACCGAATTTTCAACTTGGGCAATTAAGCAAAATGGAAATAACATACAGCTATTTGGTTTTAAAATACACCTATGGAAGCCAAGACCTCTGCACAATAGCAGTGTTTACTCTTTATACAAAATGCTATTATTTCCTTTAATTATAAATACAGCCATGACATTCTGCTTTTATTCTAATTGGTCAGCTTGCAATTTCAGAACAAATTATATTGAGTGAAGCTATATTGAGAAAAGTCTAGATATATGTGACAAACTAACATGATTATTAACCAAAAGCCATCTAACTGGAAGAAATCTCAGAAAGCCAACAGGGTCTGTTCAAAAGTTAGTGTTGACAGGATCAGATTAACATATTAGCAAGTTTTCAAAAGCAAAATGCTACTGTTTTTCTCACAAAGGCATGAATAGGTAGAATTAAGCTCTGCTAACTGGAAATGATGTGTGTCCTTTGCTGCTGGCTCCTGAGGTCTCCATTGTGTAAGTAACTATTTTTAAATAGCAATGAAATGCAAATTACAAGTAAAGAATTTATTTGCAGATGGTCTGAAAAGTTAGCAACTTGTTAACAGTTCATAAGTCATCCAATATTTCAGCAGCAGAGCAGACTGCACTGCTGAGAAAGTTTTAGAGGTTTTTTTAGGAGAGCAAAACAGTACTACCAAAAAAGAGATTTATCATCTCTGGAAGAGAAAACCATTTGTCCTTAAGCCTGGCATCTTTAAGCATGCTATCCTGATGCCATTGTGTTTTCCAAGATCAAGTATTTTTCCATGCTGAAAGCCTGCCACCTAGTGCTTCAAGCGACAAGTTCTGGGTAACAGAAAATGTACTCTCCTCATGCCATCTTCAAAAAACATTACAATTATTCAAAGGAGGGAAAAAAAAAGGTGTCTTCCACCTCTAATTTCTCTCATTTCTATTTCTAATTTTCTCTTACCTAGGAAAAGAAAAAGACAATCTACTACTTCTTTAAACAGAATTTCCAAAATTTGCAGTTCTACATTTTTTAACTTTTAATGATCAGCAACAACTCCCAATGACAAATTATTTGGATTTTTTTTTTTGTTTGTTAGTTTAAAATGAACTTTTAAAACTTTAAGTCAGTCAGGAGATAGAGGTCCTGTACTGCACTGTCAAAGAGCTCTCCCTAGGACACAATTTTTGGGTTCTTCAGCACTGTATGAAATAAACAAAAAAAGGCAACTACACCAAATGGCCTTCAGTCTGAAAAAACCCAAACCCAACTGTCTCCAGCCATGCACGGATATGGACATAAATTATCTACAAGGGGATACAGTGGGCCTGAGAAGAATAGTTACACATGATTATGACTCAGAATAACCCTTGTCAGGAGCTCTGGCTGATGACTATAGCTGGGCTCAGCGCTCTCTGGAGAAAGAGAAAAAGTGCCTCTGGACATGCAAAAAGCAGAGGAAAGAGAGATAAAGCCTGGGTTCCAGTTGACACCCCTGGTTCCCCTCCTGACGGCACAATGGGGTCAGTGAGGAGCTAGCTGGCTCTCACAGTAAACAGCCAGTCAGGCCGGTGCTTTTTATCGATACTAAAAGGACTCAGACACTTCCTGCCATTTAATCCAGGACCATTTTTCTTTCAAAGAACAGGAAAAGCCTCAAGAGATTCCCACAGTGATCACAGCTGAGCCTGCTGCCAGGGTACTGGGAACACCGAGTCTGAGAGAGGATAGATCAGGGGTTTGGAGAGAGAGGTGTCCCCCTTTTCTTCTTGTCACTTATTTGCCACAGACCTTCACAGCAACTGTTCCATTTGACATTTGTTAAGACTTCAGCTCCTTCAGCACATCACCCACTTTCTGTAAGGCACTGTGCCATTTTCTACACCTATGAACACAGCTGTCCTGCTGTGGTGTGTGCCCTCTCCTCTTAGAATAAGTTTAGGTTTGAATGCTACTTCCCACTTAATTAAAACACAGCTGTACAAAATCATATTTTTAACACACTTAAAACTGTCCAACACGTCCTAAATTGAGCCATCAATCTCCTTCTCAACCAAATTCTGTTGTGCTTTGACAACAATTTGCCTAACCTTGCATCTAATTCTCTCACTCCTGTAAGCTTCTTGTACCTCACCTTTATTCCTCTAAAATTATTTGCTGATAACAAAGTCCCCAGCTTAGAATGGAAGACTTTCAAGAGAATGCAGCCCTGTCTCTTTTTTGCACTTCTCTATCCAAGTGCCATATCTTAATTTATCTCTTCAATACTTCCTACTTTTCTGCTACAGAGATTTATTTTCTTTTTCCAAATAACAGGCAAACAATTAAAAGAATTCCTGAAGAAATTATAAAATCATCAACTATCACTGAGTATTAATCCTGTGCAAGCTCATGAAAAATGGTTTTTTCATTACATAGGTACAAACATGTATGTGCTTCAAATGACTCCAAACACTTAAGAAGGTACCTTCTTAAACCGGACTGTAGCAAGCAAAAGGCCATTTTCCTTTTACTGTACTAACTTCCCCTGCCAAACATCCTTGACCCAAAAGGGTCTGGGAATAACTTTGCATCTGGCAGTGTAAGCTGTTTTTCCTCTTGGCTATCTATCAGATCTCTAGTACTTTCTGCAGAATTCTGCTCGCTGCTCAGGACCACCTTCTGACAGCTAGAGCAGGTCTGGCCCATGAAAGTCACCACAGTACTGGCAATCAAACCCTATGAGATCTTGGATTACTTTGCTCTTATTCTAAGAAAAAAATGAAGTACATTTATTTTACTGGTACACTGCTACCTTTTCTCACTTTACAAGGAAATATGAGTAAGTCTTCTTTATTCCAAATGAAATGCAGTAAATCCCTCATGCCTTATTTTCCAGGTCAAATTCATTCCTCTGAACTTGGTCCTCAAACCCATCCTTCTCATGGTAGACTGCTACAAGTAATTTTAACCTTTTCACTAGGAAGACCAATAAAAGATCTTTTAGGACAATATGAAGTACTTCCAACACCTTAGGAGGCAAGGTATGTCCCTAATTTTTCATGCAATCTTCCTATTTCTAGTCCCAAAATAGTATGTGGTTGTGAGAGCAGACTGTGCTCAAGTAAGCAAGTCTATCTCTTTACAGTCACTTGGAGGAGTGACATGCAAAAAGAGGTTTGTAAGCATTAGAAAAACCTGTATTAGAGTTTTTCAGCATCCATCAAAGATTTACTTCAGACAGAGGATGCAAAATCATGGTGTATTTTAAGATATCAGGGTTAACTTTCACTCAAAAGGAAAAACAAACACACCACCATCCCAAACTCTTCAAAAAGCCTACAATCAAGCATAAATTACCACCAAATAACCTATGTCCTTATTTATTTCATCTCCGTTCCACTAGAACCTCCAAACTTACCAGGTATCCTGATAAAAGACCAGCCATTCTGAGGCCTGATCCCTAAGAGCCCTCCTGGATGCTCTGGGAAGAACTGGGAGCACTGCTTCAGCCAGTCAGCTGCAAGCTCAGGGGACCCATGGAGTACACACTGCTTTGCTTCAAGACTTCCTCCTTCCCTTAGCGCCCTGCGCTCGTATTCTGCACTTCGGTCGTTGCAGTAGAACTCCAGTGGCACAGCTGTTACCTACAAGTAAAATAATAATCATCAATATTCTTGTTCACATTTCTCCTGTCCCCAGATTCCCAGTTCAAGTACCTTACCACAGGATCAAATGTTAAAAGTCAAATCATTATGAAATGTAGAAACAGAAAACAATCTTTGGTGGGGCTTAAACCAAGCAAAGATACATTTCTCCATACCACAAAACCCACCATATGAATGACCAGGCACAGAAAACTTGCCTTTTGATAAACTATGCCTTGTGCCAACTGCTACACAACTGATAGCAAAGCTACAGGAGTAATATCCTTGCTATACCTCTCCTACCAAGATTTATTTACTCATTTTCAGTTCCACTCTTCACAATCAAGTATTTATCTCATTAGCAGAAATTACACATATTTTCCTTAACAGAAATTCATGTGACAATTCAAAATTAGGGAGATTCATAAATTAGAAAGGGGGAAAAAAAGGAACAGCATATTTCTTGGGCTTTACAGCTGCTTTGAACAGAAGTGGGCCACAGAAAGAGTGCTCTTTTTCTTGTGCCTTTCTATGACTTCTATGCCCTATTACCTGTTTCAGTGTATACAACCCAGCTGGAGAGACCAGAGTTGCAAACACAGGAAGTGTGATTTCATGCCATGTGAGCTGTTCTGGAAGGGCTCCATCAGTTTAACTCCCCCTGATCTGCCCCATCCACCCAATTCTGTACAGAGTGGAAGGTGCACATGAGCCGAACAGCCGAATGCCAGTGGCTGCAAGGTGCTCGAGCAAACTCTGTTCCAGCAAACGAAGCTGCATTCTGTAAAATCTGCAGCTTTCTCTTATCTCTCCCTTACTACAGTAAAGGACAACAACCAAAAGTGAAACTGAGCCACAGTACACAGCAGGACAGACTGCTCTGCTGGATTTAACTTAAATCATACGATCCAAAGTAAACACAATTACAACACTTTAAAGCAAATATAAATGCAAAACAGTTCACTGTCTAGCACAAGAATTTAAAAAAAAAGCAGATTACCAACTTCTTTTTACCTTTTTTGAATGTAAGTTTGTTTTGGGAAAACATTCTGGGGTGTTTACAAAAGCTATTTATAACCAAGTTTACAAAAGAAAGCTAACAGAAGCTTTTACATACTATCCAAAGACTTAATAATGTATTGTAAACTCACACAGAAATGAAAATAAATTTTAGTATTAAGACAACCTTACAGAATGGGCTAGTAACAGAGAAGTTTGAAATGCTGCGACAATTTTTTCACCAAGAAGCAAATATATCCCTACTTTAGAAGTCATTGTTGCTTTTATTTCAGAAGTACAGTGAAAAAAATCCTCCATGTAAAGTCATAGAAGTTAAAAACATTGTCATGAATCCTAACAGTGTGTAAAATGACATTCTCTCCAGGACTATGAAAAGCATTGTAACAAATGAACAACAAAGAACATGAAGCTTGTCAAAGTTTTCACATTTAAAAGAGGCAAGTGGGGCTGCATAGGAAGAAACACTACAGGAGTCTATAGGTTTTCATAGTGAACAGTAAGCTGTGGACTTCCTGCAGAATTGAGTAGGGGTGGGAATTAGTGTGATAATGGGACATCTGAAACACTAAACACAATAAAAGAACCATCTTTGTATTGTGGATGAAAAGCTTGTATATTTGAAGGGGGTTTAAATTTTTGTTCCAGCTTACTCTCCTGTAACTGCTACATATTGAGAACAATATATACAACATTGTATCATGCAAATGAAAATATTTTAACAGCTTAACTAAATGATAAGCAAAAGATAGTTTAAGTTTTAAACACTGCACTTTAGAACTGTAAGGTAGAGAGATCAACCCACACCTCAGGACTGCCTGGTATCTTAGATGTTGGCTGTACCTCTCTGAACATTTGTCAGCTAACTCAAAATAACAGGTATTGAGCCAGGTTTCCTAGCTGGAACTGTGGCCCAGATCAGTTTTACAGGAGCTTTTCTCATAGGAATAAATTAATCTCATAGAGACTTCTCTTTTAAAGGCCCAAACAATTGTTTAAACAGATCAATGAGCACAGTTATAGTACATAAGAAACAAAAAAAAGAAAAACTCAAAAAACAAAACAAAAATCCCCAAAAAACCAACAAAAATAGCATACAAAATCTTTGCAATAATGGTAAAGCCATTGTTTTTCAAGATGTCAGGAGCTATTTTTAAACCTGTCTATGGGTCTTACACACAGTCACACAAAACACTGCAAAGTGAAAGGGACTGTGTTAAGACTTTGAACATATTTTCACTACCTAAAGGTACTTTTAGAGTTGCTGCTATTATGTACTGCCATCTGCAGTCAAAGCATATGTCTGACCTTCGTGAAAAAGGGCAAAACATCTCTCAAAACACAAAAAATTAAAAAAGCAAGCAAGTTCTGTCACCTGAACACTGCTGTAAACCACAAATGATGGTACAGACTCAGGTTGTTTAAGAGACACTATTCATCATCACATTTCAGTTCGTATTTCTGCACTGAACAGACTGGAACAATACTCTACAAGCACAGACAATGTGCCATACTGATTTCTAGGACACCTCTAGTACAGGCAGCCACTACACACAAACCAGAGCAGACTGACTTCTGACACATGAACACATCTTATCTACTGCAATCAATACACAGATTTGTACACCAGGATTTTTACAAGACAAAGTCAGGTCAGAAGATTCTACAAGCAATGTTTCAGTAACACCTCACCCTGAGGAAGAACTAGCAGCAGACAATCTTGAGACAAACTCTGTGCCTCAGTGCTATTTCCACATTAACAAAAGCTAATCTTCCTACATATCCCCTGCAAAACTGACTGACATCTGAGGACCTAAGACTATCTTTACCATCAGTTCCTTTTCTTTTAAATGCAGGTATATATTTCTAGGGTAGAGTCCTGTATCTTTTACATGCCCCTACAAGAGAAAACAATACTTTTCTGAAACAGACACCAAAAGAAAAAAATCTTTCATTCAAGCTTGTTCACGCTCCTTTTTGTCATGGTGCATTTTTTCAATTTTTTTTTCCCCACAGGTTTGTTTTTGTGGTTTTACTCTTAACAAAAGTAGAGCAGCCCTGAGTACTAAATCCTCCTCTGCCAACACATTATTGTCAAATTGACTGATAGTAAGAGTCATAGTTCAGAAATACATCAAAAATATAGTGATAGGGATGTATGAATGCATTTCCACCTTAAATTAAACAACTTAAGCTTAGCTAGGGCAATTGTAAAATGCTTCCTGCATTTATCTCCATTCAAAGTTAACCTTTCAGACATTGTGAGATGACCAAAATTATTTCACACAGTATTCCAGTGTGGAAGAGATCTACTGAAATTAAAACAAACAGTATTACTCAAAATTTAATTAATTAGCTTCTTAATGACAATGCAAAACCCATCCTCCAAGTTACAATTTTTATGATTGAGACCTGTCTGTACTCAAGAAAACTGCCTGCATAGAAAAAAATGACTGACCCTCTCCTCCAGCTGCTACATAAACATACATTCCTATTTCTATCATTTGCTCCATTAACTTCCCAAAATTCATCACAGGTCAAATAACAACAGAAGGCTACGGTTTCTGGGAAAATATGTGCTCTTTCAGGTCTTCTACACTCCTGCCAGAAGTTTCTAACAAGCGTAAAATGAAGTCTTTGCACTCTTAGAAACAAAAAGCCATGTCTACATAATCATTTTTATACACCAGCCAAGCCAAAACAAGTAACTTTTATTCACTAGAAGAAATAAACTAGATATGATTTCTTCTCACCTTTCCCTTCATATCTAGCCTTCTAAGCCCCTCTCCACCCTTTCTGCTGTAGGGGAGCAATTCAGCATATTCTTCATCCATGATGCAAATTTAGGTACAAAGAGTGACAAATCAAAGGAATCTGAAGGCAAAGTGGTTTTCACAATTTACTCTCAGAATAACCTCTTGCTCTCCAGCAAGGTTAGGGCACTGCAAGTAGGAGGTGACAGGTGACTTTGAGCAGTTCAGCTGGATTCCTGGCCCCTAGAGCTCTGACACATAAATTCAGCTTCAGCAGCAGCAGGTAGGTAATGAGCTTGCATTTGTGAGGTCCTGCTTGCCATCCACCCTTCTCCAAATGCAGAAGTAAAATTGTACATCATTTGATGAGGCCTTCAGCAATAACTTCAACAGTGACTAAAGAATGTAACATCTGGATGGTCTGGTAATAAAATTGTATTTTGTCCAGTTTTGTCAAGATGCAACCACATGGAATACAATAGCTATAGACCTAATGAAGGTCTCATGTCAGCCCAGGAAACTTCAACTAAATTGACTTCAAAATTCATTTAATAGATGATGGACAACCCCAAGAAGTAACACCTAACATCCAAAAGACCTAGAAAATGCCAGCTTGAGTAATCCTTATATACTGCAATTTGGTGTTTCCTCTCTGGAGCATAAGAGAGAAAACACACATACTTTTCAAATAAAAACATTGCTTCCCAGCCCTCTTTTCTCATCAGAGCTGACCAATCACCTCACTCTTCATATTACACCTAAATCTCCCCCTTGGATTATTAATGAATAATATACTTTAAAATCTCTTCTATAATTGCTTTAGGTATTAGGAGAGAAAGTGAAATCTCGAAACTCCTGTTGGGTGCATCTTACAACTTCCCTTTTCCCTTCAGTACACATTACAGCCACTTCCCCTGTGAAAAACCCACTACTGAATACCACAGCAAAAGGATATCCTCACAACAGTCTTACCCAACCAAAAGAAAGTCATGTATCATTGTGCTCCTAAGACACAATTCTACCCAGGTTTAAAACACAAGAGAAAATAGGTAATTTACAGCTGAACTCGGGCTTACCCGTGGACTGGCTATGCACAGGAAGGACGGCAGCTCAGTCACCTGGCAGCATCGTACACATGAGGTAGCTGATCTCCTTCTGTATATGACGTGGTCTGAGTAGCCAGTAACTGCTTTACAGTGGCTGCTGAACACGAGGTTCTGAAAACAGAATTAAAATCAAGAAGTTACAACATCTCTAAAGAAATACTCCTTGCAAATCTTGTATCCACCCACGAGGAAAACAGACAAAGCACTTTCCCTACATATTTCTCTTTGAATAAGGAAAACTCGACACATATTCTACAGTGAGTATGCAACGAATCTTTGTGTAATTATCAGAACATTCAAATCCGGAAATGTTTGCAATCAAAACAGACCATATCAATACTTGTCTTGATGTTCAGTTGGAACCAGAAACAAGTTTTTCTGCCTTTGAACCTTTTGACCTTAGCTGTTCTAATGAAGGAAGTACAAGAATATTCTAGTAGGTCTAACTCTCAAAGTGTTTTAGCTATTCATTTATCTATTCTGAATTAAAATGAAATTTCACAGAAGGAAAAAAATTAAGAAGTGAAATAAGGCTGGATTGGTATCTAGGCTTGCATCTTTTCCAACCTTCTCCTTCTTTCCTGCGCAAAAGGGCTCTAGATTTTATCCTGAAGATTTTAAAAGTGCTACTGGGGTTACACACATGAACATACATGTTTAAAATCTGGAATCTGGCACAATGTCCTTTGATACACAAAAATATACTGACTCAGAAGAGGGGACATTTAGATGACAGTACAGTGTAAAGAAAGGGAAGCTCTTTGAAGATGCTCAGCTCTACACAGAAAAATAACAAAAAATTAAATTTTCTTTGCTGGCATCAGTTATAGTTCCTTTTTTTATTGTAAATATCTGCATCAAACAATGAAATAAACTGCTTGCAGACTAAGTAATTTCTGCCACTTAGTTTTTATTCTGACTCTTCTATATTCATAGAGATCCATAGTTCTGTATTGTATTTGTTTCCTATAGTATGCAGAGCATTATTCAAAATAGGGAACAAGCAGTAATTTTAGAAGAATTTAGAAGCAAGAGGTATATCTCTCACTGCCACAGGACTACAGGACGTATCCTCCTGGCAATTCCAGCAGTTCACTTAAGTAAAAGGTAAACAGGATCTCGAGTTTTGCCCTTTTTTTTTCTGCCCCGATTCCTAATGCACCAAAATTAATTGCATGCTACTTTTACTTTACAGAGCCTCCCAATTTTCTGAAATTCCAGTATTTGAAGTTCTAAACATGCAAGTACATGACAGAAGCAGACACCCTGTACAGCATGTCATACACTGGATATGTGCATTTCTATGTATGTCAAAAAATGCTAGTAAACATCCACAGCAGGAGTCTATTATGGATCATGCATCCTGGGCCCTTTTATTTCCACTCACTGGGCAAGATGCAGATGGCAAGCACGTATCATTTGGAACCTGCTGACAAGGGAGGAAAACAGCCTGACTGTACATACATGCCAGCACTACCTGCACTCAACCCAAGGCTGTAAGTTTGTCTTTCAGCTGCTGCCAGTGAGACTCATGGGCTGGAGCTGGCAAAAGTTCATACTCTGGCTGAACATCTGCTCCTCTATACATAAAAGGAGAGAGCAGAAAGAGCTGACAATAGTCTTTCACTGACACTCAGCAGGGCTAAAAAGCATGGGCCAAAGCTTGGCCCACACTGGATAATGTGAAGTGATCCCAAACCCAGGCTCTTACTCAGCTGACAGGTCTTAATCAGTAACGCTGGCTTAAGCAACAACTGCTTCACCTGTTTCCTCCTGTCCCCACAGAGCCCCTTCTTGTTGGCCTAGCTGTGTGTACTCGTTAAGATGTTGATCAAGGTGAAAACAAACCCTTACCCCTCCACTCCAAGTGAGTTTTGTGGCATGCTTCACCACCTGGTAAAACAGGCTGTGTGCTGAAGCAGCAGTGTGGGAATCACAGGGCTGTGGACAGTGGGTATGAATGCTGGCTTACTCATCTGAGAAGCAGAAACAGTGGCTACAGAGCACCAACACTGCTGCTGAAGAGGGCAAATCCTTTCCCATGATATATTTGGGCCACTTCCTGTGCTAGTTTGGCTTCTCTCCAGAAGCCTATTTGGCTACACATCTAATCAAACAACAAATTCAACAACCATGAAAATACAAAGTTTTCTGCAGCTGGGTCATACAAGGACATGTCAGGGTATGCCTGCATCAGCAGATGCAGGGCTCTGCAGCTGAGAGTAGAGAAAGGACATCAAGAGTTAGAGGGGGAAGAGTGAACAACTGCTTTAGCTCAAACCCCTCTTCCCCATCCCTGGACCCCACACTGGGAGTACAGCTGATTTTATGAAGAAGAATCATCACTGCAGGCAGTCACAAGAGCTTTCCAGTAAGTCTTGCAACAGCGAGCACTGACATACTGATTGTTGCTCTGGTCAATAGAGGGGTTTGGTAATTATTTCCTGAAAGTCAGAATACAAGAAATGGACAGAGAGGAAGTTAACAAACTGTAATTCCAAACCTATGCAAGTTTGTTACTTAATTCTCTTTTGGAAAACACTATCAAAGACCCATTAAAGATGACTTTAGGGCAATTGAAGTACCCAGGAGGAAATACAAAAAAAGCTTCAAGAAGGCATCCAAAATAAGAGAAAAATATCTGTACATGGGCATTAATCTGGCTTTGAGTGCTAGATTCCTGTGTACAAACTATGAGCAGGTCACATAAGAAACAACCCTCTGAATTCTGACATATGCAGCTGTTAAGAATTCATGAATGGAGCAGTCACCAAATACATCAGGGACAGTGGAAACCAGCTTCCCATCAACCACACACATGGAAAAGACTGGGTAAGGTTACAGAACTGAACACAGCCACAGCTCTGAAATGGCTCACATACCTCAGTACAACAGAAGCCAAAAACCAAAGAGGAAGATTGTTAAAAACCAAGCAAGTACACATCTACTACAACTATGCAATCCAAAATAAGTCTTGAAAGAGGCTCTTCTACACTGCAAATAGAGCTGCACATAAATATGGGTGAATGCTACCAGCATCTTAAGTTCATTAACACTCCTGATTTTTTTAATAGAAATAAAATTAGGAAAGGAAAGAAGGGTTCATGTAAACAGGGCAGATTTTATATTTATTTAATTCAATGCATATGAATTAGTACATATCGTGTGGAGGCACTGAGCAGGCATAATGAAGAGACTTCACGCTCTGCAAGCAATTTCTGTATTTACATGATGAAACATATACTATCTTTAGACAGATGTTACTTCAGTTTCAGAAATATCCATTATAAATAAATGTGTTTCTTTTTCTACTGACTTATTTTCATACTTTGTCTCTTACATCGGAAATGCTGATCTGAGCAGTTAAGAAAAGCCTTTCCAGATTTATACCATTTCCTTTTTCCTCTTTTCTCACCCTCCTCACTCCCCACATGTTACTATCTTATGAAGCCCAAGAGGAAGCCTTGGGGAATGTTACATTGAAAGCTTCTCCAGTTTGGGCTAAGGAAAAAGTTCATTTTCAATCACAATAACGTGTGGTGGTAAAAGACAGGCATGTAAAGGGCAGATTGTTTTCAACTCTCCCTTTGGTTTTGCACTCTCCAACCACCTTTTTTTTTTTTAAAGTGTTCTAAATGTAAGCTCTGCAAACAAAATTCTGTAAATATAGCTTATTTCAAAGTGGTAATTTGTCTAACAGGCAGATTAGAAAACAGCTCTAAAGTATCTGCTATAACTTGAGGACTATTCTTCCTTTAGATTTACTGGGGTTATCACAAATGCACTGTATTGCACACACTGATGAACTCTGCTCCTAGGCTGGCTGTTTTTCTGTATTGAACCTATTAGTTGCAATGGTCATTAGTTACACACAGTTAACAGCCCTGGGAACCCCTGAGACACAAGCACTGACATTTTTAAAGAAGAGAAATTATTTGAAGAAACCAAATTCATATTTAAATCTTGCCAGGCTCTGGTATAGGTGTGTCTGTAGCCTATCCAAATGCTTTACATTTATAGTTGTTAATATTAAAACCTACACATGCATATTTCACATCTTATATTTAAAATATATAATCTTAATCCATCTTCTGTCCTTCACAAAATTTAATGATTTTCATTTTGGTATTTATAAACACCAAACCACGGACTGTGTAAGGAGTTAGATCATCTTTCTACATATGTAAAATGAATGCTACTTTCTCTAAGTGCACACAACTTCTGATCCCATCTTCTTTACTGCCACACTTACGACACCACACGAATTCTCCTTAACCATACCAACAAGAGGACAGAGCTACACTGCAGTCTCAGAGATAAACACTGCAGGCCCTAAAGAAACAGCTGACTGTAATCTCAGAAAGACTAACTGAAAGCAAATTCATATAGCATGGACATTTTATTAAGCTAGACATGGGAACACTGAACATTGAAATCCCAGCACAGCCAGAGTTAACAGGCACACACAATCACTTGGCTGGCTCTTTGTTTGATAACTAGGAGGACTCATTTTGTTGGCTTTGCTGTTAACGCTGCAAAACATGACACCAAGTCCAAGGTTGGTTTCCTACTGCTTATGTGTCTTCAATTTCAACTTCCTCTACATAATATTCAATTGAATTCTGGCTATCTCCTTTCCCCTTCCAGACTCATGAGCAGAAGCAATATTCCCTAGAGAAATTTGGCACGATCTCACTGTTTCAGAAGATTTTTTTACTGCATATCTGCTAACTGCCCTAGATGCTTTCCTGACTCCACGCTAGCACTTTTGTGAACTTATTTCCCAGTGAACTGAATCAATGGAGCTGTAATCTCACTCAGGAAATCAACAGCAATTTACTCATAAAAAGGTAAAATCTTGACACAAATCCTAGGCAAAAGATGAGCAAAAATGATCTTGCGTTACACAGTAATTTGAATACATCTGGAGTCTACCAGGCAGCAGCAGAAGCAAATTTCAGAGTAGAAATATATGACTGAAAATGCTTGTCCACCAATTATAGAACACTGTCAGGCTGGTCTCTGTTTTCCCCAGTTGCTGCAACATGTATTGAATTTGACAAGAAAAGAGTCGTTTCAGCCAGAAAATGAGCATATGGCATGTCAAATATATTATGAAACTCTTAAGCTTACATACAGAATCCATCTCTGACAAGCCATGAGTCTAGTTCTGTTGCTCCTGTTGTTCCTGCATCTACTTTTGGTGCTCCAGTAATATTTTGAAATCTTCTAAGTCAACAGATTTATTCATTATAGCAAGTTTTGAAATGTATTGCCACATGGGAAGGAGACAGGGGTTAAACTATTTTTTTGTTCAGCACTCTGAAGTCTCTTAATTGTATCTAAAAAAGCAGGCAGTATCATCATCCCTTTCCAAGTCTGTTTTCCCAATTTTATAGGGACAGAATAGTTTTCATAATTTCTCCCTCACGAGGACTTGGTACTGTCTCCAGATCACAGAAATTTTGCTTACCTGCAGCAAAGTGCAGCTGTGCAAGTTAGAGAAAGACAGTGGGAAATTTACATCAAGCAAGAAATCCCTGTTCCTCAGAAAACATGACCCCTGCTCTTTGTCCTCTTCAGTCTCCATCCAGGAGCGCATGTGATGGAGCCTGTAGGATGCTTTCAGAGACAGGAAAAGAGCTAACCATCTGAAACAAAACACAGGAGATGCTTTTATTCACTACTTTGTGAAAGAAAGGCTTCAGTATGTTTACAGCATAACTCTATTTGACAGAAACATTTTGGGGTTTTTTTCAGACTATCAGGCTTACAGCATCCTGACAAAGAAAATAATTTTTGCTAGACATTTTCAAATTATTTTCATTTCAATTTTTTCTAAGGTGGCTTAACTGAATCTAAGTGATTAAATCAGGATACACTTTGAAGCACTTAATCTAAAACAGTCACGCCCCAGTTAGTCACTACTATTTAAAACTGCACAGACTTCTCTGTAAAATATTACATATTACTACATATAAATTATTCATAACAAATTGTGTAATGAATGCAGAATTTATCATAAAGACAACTGAGATACATCAAGAGAAATCTGAATTGTTATTGAAGTGCAGTCAAGAAACAGTAATTCAAAATAACCAGAATATTACACTTCAAATAAAAAGAATACTACAGTTACAAAGCCCTAAAGCAAAACATCTCTATTTATTAATAAAGATCTGCTTTCAGTCTCAAATTCTTACAGTCACTATTAACTTGATTCGGAGTCCTTTACAGAGTATACTATAACTTAAAAAGATCACCTCTCCTTTCAAGATCAATACAGTTGATGCTATAAATCCACAGTTCTAAGCCTACACCCTGGAATTCCATTCCATATTAAAAACAAGATGTGGAAAGTGGGCAATATGGCTCAGGGCTGAAGAACAACGAGCACAGCACAAGCTTATGCCACGTGCGTTTCAAACGTACGCTCAAGTGCAACTGCTAAGAATTGCACTGAACTGGCCTTCCAAAGTCTGGATTCTGTGTTTGATAACACCAGCAACCTGCAGTGTGACCCTAAGCAAACTCTCCTTTTGCCCTTTGACCATCTTGTGTTGTGTATTTACTATGTCAACTCTTTGTAACACACTGTTTCTTGTGACAGGGGCATAAAAACTGCATTGCATAATGTGCCCTACACCTGGAGGAACACTCTGGAAGTTATTCTAGTATTAGGACATGATAGAGAAATGATAATATTAGGAGGCACAGAAAATGCAGGTTTAGAGAGGAATGACTGACATCATCTGTACTTTTCCTGTAACTACTAAAAGAGGAAAAAAGAAAAGTTGTCCTCACCTGGCTAAATGTCCCTGATTCATAAGGTTTGCCATTTCTGCTGGAGAGACATCAATAAACCGGAGGAAAGAAAAACAGCTTTCTTCGTTGATGCCTAGGTCACAGAAATACTGAAGTTAGGCCAACACATTTCACAGACACTCACAGCTGAAAACTAAACTTACTTCATTAATTCAGGATACACATTCTGTGACACATGATAAACCTAGGTGAGTAAACAGGAGATCTTAATTTAACCTAGATCTTTTAGAAATACTAAAAATTCAGTTTGAATCTCTGTTGCCTGACTCCACATTGCAGTTCATTTTCCATGGGCACTTACCAAAAAGAGAAATACATTCTAGGCCCAAGTGCAGCCAGTAAGGACATTTGTTTCAATTACTAAGAATCAATAGGCAGTGTGCATATTTGCAAACTGGAACAAGTATCCTCCAGACAGCTGACCAGAACATGCATACCTCAGAATGTCCATGCTCCCTCTCACCCAGACAGTCAAATGGGTTAGGACATGCAGGAATTGGTAGGGAAAAGCCTTGCAGGCCCACCCATGTGCATTGCATAGCCCCAGCATCAGCTGAAGAGGGTCATTCTAACAGATTTCAGCATAGTACTGCAGCCAGTATCTCTCTTGCTTTATACTTCTGAAGTTTTTCCCATGCCAGTAGCTGAGTGGTCTAAGTAGCTTTTGTAGGAAAAACATTCAATCATCTATAATAAACTGTATATGTCAATATCAGCAACTTTTCTGGGGGTTTTGCTTGTGGATAGATTTGGGTCACTTGCATCTCATCTAGTTTCTAGTTGAACGAAAGTTGGCAGTTTAAGATACAACACAGAATGTACTGAAATGAATCCAAGATTTCTTAGAATTGAATCTGTGAAAAATTCACATTAGACTAAAAAGGCAGCACTAATCTCTTGAAGCAAGCTAAAACAAGACAGACTGAATTAAGATACTGCACTAGGATTAAGCAGTTACTCAATGACAAGTTATCCACAGATTCTTTCAGCTGCTTTCCATCCTTTCCTCTCTGAGCAAATGAAATGTACAAAACAGTAACAAAATTCTAACAAGTTCTGATCAGATTATCTCAGAGAACTAATTAATCTGGCCTCTCAGTTCTTCCCCCTGAAGAAGACACATTAAAATCCAACTTGTTTCCCAGGACTGTTAACCTACCCTTCCTATGGAAGAGAGACTGCTGGATGTGGTCTGGTGCAAATGGCGAAAGTAAAACCCGTAACCACCTGAAAATGAAAGGAACAAACCAAACAACATCACTAAGAAGGTGTTAACACATTACATCTTCAATCACACAATCAGCAGAAGATACAGAGCAGCCATTCACTTCATTGTAAGTATTTTAGCACTCTGAATATCTGGAATTGCATGACAGTAGAAGGAAAGCATCACTAGTCTACATACACTGCTGCTTGGGCATACACACACACTTGGGCAGATTCTCCTCATACAGGGTGAGCATTAACAGCTCTCAAGGCATTAGCAGATGCTCACATTATACCATTTTGCAACAGATAGATACTGATAGCTTCCCTGCACGTGAAAACTCACTGAAGGGAAATCAGGTGGTTTTTTTTTTTTTCTTTTAAGAATCTTTTAAAGCTTAATTCTACTACACATCATCAGCAACACCAAATACCTTTTCCTGGCTTTCTTACTCAATCAAAGGGATAATCTGTCATTAAGATTCCACCAAGAAAGAGCACCTATATCAGATGTTTAACAGCTGAATGACTAAAAGGAAATGGACTGTTCAGCCAATGTCACTTACATAAATCAGATAAGGGAATTAATGAGCACTTACAAATATGAGATAAGTGTAAGCAGTATAGTAAATATGCTAGACTGGATAGGAAGTGGAATAGGCTTGCCTGTCCCGTGAGTGGTTGAAGACCCTGATCTGTCCATGACGGTAGATGAACTTGGAAATCTGGTATGGCTTTAGGGAGATGTGAAACGGAGACCAAGTTTCTTGTCGCTCAAACAGCTCTGGGTGGTTGCACACCTGTAAGAAAGAGATCAAGTCAAAAGCTGGCAAGAATTAACTTAGTCCAATGCAGCATCTAATCCCAAATCAAGCATGACCAATGATCACTAAAACTTTAGTATTGCTTAATATTGCAGGGCTATTTTGGTGTATCTGCTCAAATTTGAATATGACACCACACCTTTTCCTATTCACACAACAGCTATTGCCTCTTCTTCTCAAGTGAATGGCTTCCTTCAACCAAACCAACCTTTGCAACCAAACCAGTTAACAGACATTCTTCTTCACTCAACTTCATGCTATGCTGCATCCGAAACACAACTGAACTGGATGCAAACTTGCTTGCTTATGCCAGATTTTTTTTAATATTGTGTTTTCTAGAAGCCATATTTTAGTTCTGTGCTAATGAATGATCATAGTTTTCAAAAATTATTATTTAAAACAGTCTTACCTTCCTGAACTGCATGACTAGATTCATGAGACTACTAGTGGTAGTCTGTGCTTGCTGAGTAGTGCCCATTGATGACTGCAGGAGGTCATCAATAGAGATTTTGTTTTTCAGAGCTTGGTACAGGAGCTTCTGTCGACTTGTCTGCTGGCAGTACATAAGAATTTCAATCTGCAAAATGATAATGAAGATTTAGCCATTTCTATCTCCAAAATGAAGGATGATGACATCAGGGTACATAAAGCTGAAACACACCTTGAAGAAAACTTAACTTTCTCAAAAAATACATTTATAGGCAGTTGCATTCAGACCTGGATTTCAGGATCCAACCTGGAAAGGACTTAACTGATAGGTGTGTTTTGGAAGGCTTGCATATTGACATAGGAGACAGACCTTTAAAAGTACTTCAACACAACTAAGTAAATAGACAGATTCTCAAGAAGCTGACATCACACCTGCAGCTGATCAGTTTAAACTCTGACTTCAATTCTGTAATCCCACAGTTCCCTCCTTAGAGCTGTGATAAGGAGCATCAGGAGCCCACAGCAGTGATGGGTGCATTGCACAAAAACAGTGCCTGGGGGAAGTCCACTGAAATTAATAAGCACATCAGAACAGACCAGATGTCTCTCAGCCAATGATGCCAAAACCTAGGGACTGCTGACCACAAGATCATCCAGTATTGCTAACATCCATGTGAAATTAAGACACTGACAAGAGAGAAGAGCATGATGTTGCCACTACGTATTTCTCACTCTGTACTGGCAAGCAAAAAAAAAAAATCCTAAACCCATGCCAAATCCTTCACAAATGTAACTGGAAATGTTTATCACCCAATCACTGCTGTATCAATCTCCTTCACTGCCATTACGGTTACTTCTGTCAATTTAACCAGGACTAAAGATATTTCATTTTTAACTGGAAACAAAATGCTTTCCCAAGAAAAAAAGTTTGTTAATTAGATATTCTTCAGTTGCATTCACATCTAATGACACTGCTGCGATGTGGAGCAAGAAAGTGAAGGTCCAAGAGAAGTCTACAGTCAAATTTCAGGTATGCAGACTGACAAATCGAGTTTGCAAAAACCAGATTAGAGAACAGAGCTATGACAATACAGCTGTAATGCTCATTCCAGAGAAATACTTTTTCTCACCTTATCTGACAGTTCATTTTCCACATCCTTCTTGATTCTTCTCAACATGAAAGGCTTCAGAATCATGTGCAAGCGGGATAGTTGGTCTGAAATAAAGGTAAGGGGAAAGAAAGAAAAATTACTTCATCAAGGAAGAAAATTATATGGTGTTTTACCACAAATTAAGTCCCTTACTGCTCAGCCATTTCCCCTCATGTGAGTTCTTACAGCAGAGTTGATACATCTCTGTTGATTTTTCTTTTTTTAAATGAGTGCTGTGCTACACTTTTTCTATTCATTACACATGCTATATTACAGTCAGAAACAGAAATTTTAACATAAACTATAGACAACAATCCAATCATTTGCCAATCCCATTATGCATCCTCTGCTTTAGATCGCACATCTCATAGAAAGTTTAGCTATTATTAGTTCAAAAAAGCAATAGATTCTTATTATAAAAATTAGAGCAGTTAGACACTGCACTCACTCTCATCAATAGCAGATTTGTTCTCTGCATGGCTCTCTATGTCCTTAGAAAACCACTCATTGAACTCTTCATGGGAATCAAACAGTGTTGGCATGATAAAATGCAGCAGGGCCCACAGCTAAAAGGAAAGGAGAGGAGAAAACACTGGATCAGCAAAAGACAAAGTAATTGGGGATCCCAAAATCTTGCAGCTCTTTATGAGCAAAATCACTTTACTAGATCATAAGACATGGCAAAATTAAAGAAAACCCCAGCTGTATTCTCTTCCTGCCTCCCCCCAAAATGCCACACACATCAACTTAATAAAATCCCATTAGAAAGCAGTGAGCAACACAGCAAAATTACTTCAGCTAACAAAAGGAAAAGTCACTAGAATTAGATTTCATCCTGTAATCTAAGTATTACTTCAAATATCTTTAGTTTTACTTTTATTTGAATGTGTGGCAAATTTCTGTATTTTTCCCTCCCAGGGCTGATCCCATGTTTGTTTGCCAGTGGTTTGCTACAAGCATGATGCCACAATCACACAAATACAACAGGTTTCTCAGCTGTTCACATATATTTAGTATGTATTCTTGTTATAAAGAAAAACCCACTCTTGTGAGTGCCAAATACCTCAGCCATCGTGTTCTGGATTGGGGTCCCAGTCAACAACAACCTGTTTCGACACTGGAACTGCAGCAGGATCTTCCAACGAACACTGATGAATAAAAGCAAGAAAAATCATTTCTAGAGAAAACTGCAGAATGATATGAAACATAAGGTATTTAAGGCCAACTGATTCCAGTGAGTTTCCCAAATGATCTTTAGACAAAAATACTACAGCTGTTCCCCAGTCTTTCAAAAGACAACTACAGGAAAAAGTAGCCTTTTTCCAATTAAAAAATATTAACAAAAGAATATAATTTTTTTTAGGTATCTTTTTTACTCATTTTTAAAATAAATGCTTACTAGTAAAATCTTATGATCAGAATAATTAACTTCCCAAAAGAAGTAGGTACTTTGAATCAGAATGTCATGTATTTTTCAGACTTTACAAGAGGATGTGTATAGGTTACTGTGGCAGGAGTGCTGAGCTATACATTAAAATCCTGTTAGAGGGGTGGTTTCCCAAGAATGCTGAAGAGACAAACTTTTGATCAGAATGAGCCTGCATCTAAAGCAGTCCTCAACCTACTGTGTTCAGTGGCAACTTGGACAAAGGTTATGGGAAAGCAATTACAGAAATAAAGACGGACAAATCCATTACTTGAAAACAAACAGAAAATTTTCTGGCACAGAGACTCATGGCAGAGATTGGGCTTTACTGCAGCCAACAGTATTCATGGGGTTCTGACCTTCATTCATGTCTGGAAGTGCCACTGAATAAGGAATCAAAATAATGCACTTAATGGAGCCAATATAAGCAATATAAGCTGAAGATTACAGACCATTCACCAGGCAGAATTCTGTGAGCAGTCAGGAGGGAAACTGAACAGCATTTCACAGTGTTTTGTTTAACTGTCCTGTACTCCAAACAAGTTTCTGCTCCACAGCTACTTTTTAATTGCATTTTTCGTATTTGGAAAATCCCAATGCAAAAAAACTAGTGGATCAATCCAGTGGCACAGAGTTCTTTAACTAGGCTAGATACTTAAGGGGTCTTATGTGTGCCAATTTTAACTTCTATCAGTTCATGTTCTCTTGATGCTTTCTTGATATTCCTCCAAGAGGCTGATACAGAGAGATTTTGTTTCCAGTTAGTTTATTACCTGGAGCTACTCTTGAGTGCTTGTGCTTCATCCAGCACCATATACTGCCACTTCACTCGCTGGAAATACTTCACATCCTGCACTACCAGCTGGTAACTGGTAATTACCACGTGGAAAGGAGCATCCTGAGTATACAATGTCTTCTGTAATAGCAAAAGGAGAAACAAATGTCTACATAATGTATATACATTGTCAAGAGTTCACTGTAATTTCAGACTGCTGTTTTACAATCTTCTCATTACCATTGCATTTTCCCTTGCTGACTTCTAAAATTAATTATATCACAGTTACTCAACTAGTGGACCTGGACTTCAGGGCTTGAACAATTTCAGACACTTCTTAAGGTGCAAGACGAGACCCAGGTACTGAACCCTACAAAATGCTATTGTTAAATCAGGAACAATCTGACAGACCTGCAGGGATTCTGGATTAGGGCATCCTGAGTTCAGTTACTCAAACAGAATAAACAGTTCTTAACACTGAAACTTCCTGCTTTATTTACAGAGCTCTAGTTCCTTCATCTGAACTCCACACTGCATTGAATTGCCCTGCATGGTACTGCTCTTCAGCACAAGAGAAGTTTTCCACCTCGTTATCTTAATGAAAATGCTACTACAGGAATGAAGAAACTCTGTATCCACACATCCTTTGGTGACATATAACAACAGTTTCTGGTTTACTCTGCACAAAGAAAGATGGTCAAAGCACATGTTCATGCTGGTATTACCTGACTCCAGAACTTCCTGATCACCTTTCTATCATGGGGATTTCCCCAATAAGGTAGCACCTGAAACAGTAAAAAAAAAAAATAGAAAGACATTATTTTCGAATAAAGACACCAGCTCTAGAATTTTATAGTCCGTAGTCTACAAAATGACTCATCTCTTTGTCCAAAACAACTAAAAGGGAAATTATCTTTCCTACCACAGAGAAAAATCAAAGCATTTAAAAATACTTTGAAACAGAATATTCCAGGAAAATGTATGAAGCAACTTGTGGCCTGATCAAGCTATGCTGAGAACCTAAAAATGCCCATTAGCATGTTACACCTTCTAGTCAGGTTTTTCTAAAAATTAAAAATGATACTTTGCTTATTGCAGAATGACTTCTGCACTCAACTGCTACAGTTAAACCTCGAGGAACTGAGGGCTGGTTTATCAACAGTTCAAAATTGCATGAGTCCTATTACTCAGACCTTTGCAGAGCACTGACTCCTGTCGCTCGTTAGCAACACTGTACTGCCCTCTCCTGCCCGGTCGAAGCACTACAGTCAGCTAAGACTGGGGAGGAGGAAGAATGCTGCTTTCTGAGGTGGTGAAAAGTATTACAACTTCAACTGGCAACTTCCAAAAGCCTTTAATTGAATACTCTTACTACTGTTCTGAAATAAGGATGCTTGTAAAAAAACAGACTGATTGAAAAGTGATTTTGTCTTTTAGTTTACATATTCTGCCATTGATATAAATTCACTGTGATTTACTACAGGCAGAACTGACTGCACACTTCTGTATGATTAGAGGCAGAAACAAAACTGATTGGAAGAGATTGATTGAAGTTGTAAACATGTGACAGTAAGTTTAGAAAACTTCTTTTTAAAATATGTTTTGTTCCATGGACGAGGTAAACATCAGCATGCAATAATATCAGCATGCCAAAGAACATCTATACAATGATTTAAACAGTTTGGTGTTTAAGTCAAAAAAGAGAAAATTAACAATCTTTTCACAAGCATCCTGACTGTGTTTTTCAAACATTTTCTGTATTTCATTCCTGAGAAGGAGAAAGCATAAACAGTTGCTTGCCTAACCTATACAATGAACTGATGAAAGGAAGTGAGAAAAAGCAGAGTGGCCAACAGCTCTCAAGTTTTCTAATCAAGAGCCTCTATTATTTTGGGCTATGAAAATACATGAATGGATTATTTTTTAGGTTGTGTTGGGTTTTTTTCCTTTTGAGTACCTCCTCAGTAACACAAGTGTTTGTATTTCATTAGTTGCTTTAAAGGCGCAGTAATGCCAATTTATTCCAAATACAAATCACTTGAATAATCCTGTACTGAACTATGCTCTAGCACAACTTCTCCTCATACAGATATCTCAAAATATACACCACCACAATCAACATACAGTCTCATCAAGGATCTTCAAAGCAAGCTACTTGGTAAAAGCTAAGTCCTTTAATTTTGCCCTGCCCCAGATTAAAAAATCAAGTATCGCTTATAGTAATAATTTCCAAGTTTTTTCCTGCACTTTTTAAAGTAGCCAAGACATTCAAACACTTAGCCTGATGTTACTGGTATACTGGTTACTCACAACTGGGTGTCTTCTACTGTTTTCAAAAAGGAAAATCTGATGTTTCAAAAAAAACCCAATCAAGACTTCTTCATATCAAAGGTTACTATGTTAACAATCCAAATACTCTAACTATGATCTGTTCCTCTTTGCAGATGTAACTGCAAGCTTCTGACACTTTTGCTGAAATTCCAGCATTGTTTAGCAGTACACATTTATTTTCAAATTTTCCTTTCCAACACTCCAGTGTTTCCCACTAGGGGACAGGTAAGCAGCTTGTTTTTAGTAACTTTCTAATTTACTATTTACTATCTCTATTTTCTAATAGAAAATTTACTTTCTAATTTACTATGTACTATATTTTCCCATTTATAATATACCTGAAAAACTCCATTTGTTTTCTTCTAATTTTTTTGTTCTTATCTATTTGTGCTTCACTTCTCTTCTTTTTCTTGATTATTAACTGTATGTCCATGGTTCTTCTATTTTTCTGTAATAACTACATTTTGCCTCCGTCTTCTCTGTTTAGAGTTTGTTCACATATGATCTTTATCTGACTCAAATTCATATGAATGACTGAAAACACAGCTCTAACCCTAAAGACATTATATAAAACTTGGTATGTAATTCTTGGTTCTGCTGCCAGGCCCACATGTTAGAATTATACATCCACTTGCTGACTTACTACAATTCCTCACTGAGAAGATGTCTTTAAGCTGATGCAAAATGAAAGTTATGTGATTACAGTAAGAATATTGTTAAGCCCTACATAACTGAGCACTTAAAAAAAAAAAAAACAGGATGATGGAAAAAAATACCAGAAACAGGCTCATTACAGAGTTTCATATTCCAAGTTCAGTAAACACCCAGATGTGATAGAGAATTCAGAAGAATAAAATGGTTTGCTCTTTGTGAAAACACAAAGAATTTCCATGGATATGCTTATTACCTTAAATTTAGGTACAAATCTGGCAAATTCCTGGTGCCAGTTGTTCAGAGTAGAAGCAGGTGAAATTATTAAAAAAGGTCCCCAGATGTTCTCTCTCTGGAAAAGACACATAAAAAAATTAAATGAAAAAGAAATAATTGAAGGGAAGTGATACAGAGATGGTTTGATATGGCTTTATATCTACTAAAAGACAGTGGCAACATGAGAGGGAGCTGTATGCAACCTAGCAAAACTCCCCCAGCACAGCAGGGTGATACAAAAACAAACAGAGCAGATCTAATATTTACCCAAGACTTATTTCATAACGGCAAAGTTGTTCCCAGAACAACTCCTTTGTTTCTGAGGGTTGCCACCTTCATGTTACTAACAGCCCCATACATTTTGATAAGGAAAAGAATTTCAGGTGGCATGGAAAACTTTGCTCTGTACATCACAAATTACAATACCCTCTGGTGAATAACTGAGTTGATCCATTAATGTATTAGCAGTTACAAGCTGACCTCATGAGGGAGAGGCAGGGAAAATAAATCCCTGTGTAACCTTCCAAAAACCTCAAGGTGCACAGGAAGACAAGCTTATCTTGTTATTCCTTCCATACAGATGAGCTCAAGAACCTTCAGCTCTGCACACCTGTACAGTATTTTGGCCAACAGTACAGTAACAAAGAAATGCACACAACTGTCACTTGGTCACTAGTGCAGCTAATTTTGCTTGGTATCTCCTATTTAGGTCAAGTGACCAGATTGCAATAATGACCTTTATTTTTTTAAATATATGTATCTATTTCTGCATGAAGAAGTAAGCTCCTGTTGCTTATTCTGCTTTGTTTGTCTGTCCTGGCACAGAAAAATCACTATGCTTCCTAAAAACCCCACTGGAATATGGAAATTAATGCTAATTGCCATGAAGCTCAGAATTTGAGCACTTTGATCTGTAAAACTCAGTGAACCATCAAGTGTACAACTTGTTCTCTCCTGAGGCTTTTGCATTCAGTGCAAGTGAGAAGATATTTATTACTCCATGAATAAATGAAAACTCTAAATATAAACTCTATATAAATAAAAATTGACATACATACATAACTCCACTTGAAAACAATGTATAAAATACCTTCTAAGACATTTAAGCTTTATAATCCAAAATTCATTTACAACATGTGAAAAGTATACATCTACTATTGAACATATTACCTAGGAACAAGCTACAATCCACCTACCTCAGCCAGATGTGCAAGGAGAGCAATACTTTGTACTGTTTTGCCCAGACCCATTTCATCTGCCAGGATTCCATTGATGCCCTGCAAAAGATCCATAAATGAACACCTTCACTTTACTGCTTTTTAATCCACAAAGGAATGGCAGAAGAGTTGCTACTGAATTGAGTGGGAACAGCCCCACTGTAACAACTCTGACACTTTATCATCTCCTACATCTGCTCCTGAGAGGTAACTGATCTCAAATGTATTTCATTCATCTCTCAGTCTAATTTTTCCCCTAAGCCTCTCTGCACTTCATGATCCCACTGTGACCTGGGCACACTCACAAGGACAAGACTGGCTGCAGTTTACCAGCTGACTCAAGCCTGAAACAATACACAACTCCAAGCAGCAAAGTCTCCTCCATGTATGATCTAAATGATAAACAGTTGCATAAACCACACAAAGAATAAATACTGAACTCAATGCCCCATTCAAAGCTGTTAAGTCCTAAATAATCAAGAACACTGGCATGTGGCCTAGTATTTTTCTTTCTTCCAAATACATTAAGGATCAACTATACATGGTCTATTTTTAAAAACAGTAGATTCATTTGGCCAACTTTAATGATTTAAATAATCCCAGAAGTTATAAAAACTTGCAAGATGTCCTAATATACCTGCTCATACAGGTTGGCCAGCCAATTCATGCCTTTCAGTTGATAACCTTTCAGTTTTCCATTGAAAATGGTAGGCTGTGGAATATCTTCTCCTGCTCGGATAGACGGGTTTGCTAAACTGTAGCTCTCTCCAAAGCCAGTTCCGGACTTGTTAGCAGCCCGCAGAGCGGCTGCCCGGCTCTCCTTCGCATCCTCATCAAACGATCGGGTCTGAACAGGGAGAGGAGCATATGCACAACATGGAGAATACACCAACTTATGCAGAAACTCTAAAGTAAAAGGTTTCACAATTCACATTAAGACACCATACCAGAAACTAAGAGAAAACGAGCCTGTTCCTAAAGCCCAAATCCTTACACTTTGGATTTCTACTTGTTCAGCACAAAATGAGTCAATGGAATTAAACTCCAACCTGGCCCCCAGATCAACCTATTGGCTGCTATGAAAGATCCTGGTACTGTGGCCTCTGCCAGTTACTTTGCTTGCTCTTCTTCTTCATGGATCCAAAAAATACATACCCGGGCTTGATGAATCTGGTAAGCGTCCTCAGCATTCTTCAGAGCCTGGGCCTTGTAATAGTTGCTATCTGAAAATACCATACCCGTATTAGAGCTCTGCAGCAGTAACCACCCAAACACAGATAAATTCCAGTAATTGCAGCAGTCCTTCTTAGAGAGGGATTGCACAGTAACACACAGGGTACAGTAAATTTCAGAAGAGTGCAAGGAAAGGACTGTAGATGAATCACTTACCATAATCTTCTTGGGTGATGTTGACCACTACTCCTCCACCAATGTCAATCTGCCTTTGGGTAGAGCTGTCTTCCAGTTTGCGCAGGATTTCCTCCTGGATCCCATCGTGGCCAATATCTCGTTTACGACTCATAAAATGGGCATATAATTCAGTTTGTGTGATCAGGAAGTTAAGTTTTCTCTGCTGCCTCTTAGCCTAAGAGCATTTACCAAAAATTGAAGAAGGAGGAAAAAGAAAGGCAAGAGTTCAAGGTTTAAAATATAATTAAACAAAAAAAATTTCATCTAATAATGTATCAAGAACTCATCTATCTAGATTATGTTAAGCACATCACTGTGCTAAGTGCTACATTATTAGCTGCACATAAGAACAATGACCACCTCCATAAATATCTATATTCAAATATAAAACTGTTGTAAATGAAAAGTCCTTTTAAATTAATTATGACAAAAACACCGCAATCTAATAAAAGAAATTTTACAGGCTTTGTTTATGCTGAAAAATTTAAATAAATAAATAAATAAATAAATAAACAGAAGCAGAATTTTAGTAGTCTATTGTAAAGGAACTCAGCAGTTAAGAAATGCTCTAATGGCAACCTCACTCTCACATTCTGTTACTTATTAATAGAGGGAATTATGGTAGTACACATGAAATATATCAACAGGTAATACAGCTGAGATATTATCATTATTCAGCATTCAACAAGACATTGCAGAAGCTCTCTTCACCCTTAGGCTCAGGCAAAAAAATACAACAATTAAAATTTGTCTATTAGCCTACATCAGCAGAAAACTTCACAAAATGCTTATGAATTTGCAAGAATGAGAGGAACACAATAAATACAAGTATAGTTTAAGCATAAAACTAAATATAAAGCAATCTAAAGATTCAAACTTTCCTAATGTAAGGTATACACATCTAAAGTAACAACCACAGATTCAATAGAGAGCTTTTACAAGGAAACTTTCTTAAATTCAATCCTTTTTACTCTGTAATGGAGTTCAGGAAGTTATCAGTTGGCCAACAGAAAAGCAAGCATAGAAAAATTCTGTGCCCCATACATAAATTACAGTATGAACTTACTGAAGGGGAAAAAAGCACAGGAAAAAAATTCAATGTCAATGAAAGTCTCTTCCCTTCTGGACCCAGAAAGATGTACAAACCATCACAAAATGTTGGCCCTTACCAACACTGAGCTGTGTATGTCTCTGAAATATGCATTGTTTCTCTAATTCCTTCCTCAATTTCACTCAATTATAAAGAATTTATGCAGTTTGAAGCAGTTTTTTTAATCACCTCTTGCTAACATTAGAATAATTATGTAAAGAAAAATAAGATAGCAGAAGAACTATGTGCAATAGCACTGAAACAGAACAAATAACCGAATTTCATGGCTTGGATTTAGAAACTCAAATTATCTTGTCAGTTCTGTGTCTCCTCAGCAGACTAATTATCAGCAATGTGTGATTTTGCTGTACCTCTCTCATCTCCTCATCCAGCTTGCGCTGCTCCAGAGCCTCCTTCTCAGCTCGTTTCCGATGCTCCTTTTCCACCTTCTCATACTTTTTCCAGTAGAGGAGCATCTCTTTGGTGAGACGACGCGCTCGTGGGAGAGTTTCCTTACAGTTTTTCTGGGCTTGGATAGCAGCTCTACGCACCTCCCTCATGCACTGGTGGGCAAGCTAGAGGGAAGTAAGATCAGATTTCATTAGAACCAAGTCTGATCCTTCAAAAGAGAAGAAACTGTGATACTTAGAAGCAATTTCCTCTGAATGTGATCTTCCAAAAAATTCTGAGATGGTGGACAAGACAAAATCTAAAGACAGTTCCAGCATGGCATAGTTTTTAAAAGACTGATCTGATATGTAGGTCCTTGAAAGGAACTCAGAATAAAATTCAAGGCTTGCCTACAGCTCTGACTCATCTATTTCTTGATACTTTTCTGGGGTTATTTTCTCAGTTCTCAATAAGATTATACTTAAGAATATTGCAGTAGCATTATTGGTGGAACACAATCCTGTTCACATTAACGTGAGGGAGCACCCTACAGTTTTACTACCATTTCATGAAGAAGCAGAAGACAATGTAATTTTTTGTTCTAGTATAAATAAATTAATGTCATTGTAATAATCGTCAAAATTTCTGGGTTTTTTTGTTTGACAGTTTTTTCTTCCACTAAAATTTGCACATGAACATACAGATTTCAAATGATAAAACAAAATGAAGGTAAAAAAACAAAGGAACTTTAAAACCTCTAAGTCCTCGAGCCAAGTTTCTTCAACACACAGAAACAAGTCCCATTTTCTGCATCCCTTATATAGAAAATGCTCTCTTTCTCGATAATGTATATACAGAACAGGAAATTTCCTACTTCACCTTTATTCTTAGTCATATACTTGATTATCTTTTCATCATTAGCCATATAAATGAATCAGACACTTGAGCATAACACTTGAAAAATGCTCAGAAAGCTATTACCAAGTGTTTTTAAGTTAAGTTTTCTAGGTAGAAACAATTCCACTTCTCAGAGAAGACTCTGATGAGAAGATGGATTGCTTCTGCAACCACTTAAGCTGAAAATTACTTTCAAAAGCCAGAATGACCTCATGAAAGGAATTCCTGTTGCTTGTTTCATCTGTAGCTTATGAAACAAGACAAAACAACACATCCAAAAAATTAAAAGCCTTATAACAAATGACAATTTCTTGTATACAGTGCTTTCTCCTATACTGCCCTGCTAGTATAGTCAGTATTGTAAGAAACAGAAGAAACATGAAGAGGTTACAGTTTGCTTATTACATCCAGTACAAGTAACTGGATGAAACTAAAGACCACCTACCTTTTTGCTGTTGGTTAGGAAGAGGTTACGGGCTGAAGCTTTCTGTTTGTATGCCTGTAAAAGAACACCATGTGTAAATTAGTTAAAGGGTAATGGCTTCATAGTATTTTAAAAGATCACCACCTAGTCTTCACCAGGTACATGTGCCAGCTTCAGCCATGCACACTACTGTGTAACTGAGAATAGCTACTGTAAGCATTCTTCATTTTGACTGAAACAGCTTTTCATCCTTTAATTACTGAACACTTCCCCAGATACATTCCAAATCCTGAAAGAAGCATGCAAAACATCTCCTTTTTCATAACTGTTTCTTTAATCACTACTACTGCAAAGCAGGGTTCTCCTATTCCATTTTTATCACTGAAGCAAACCTTATTTTCCCTGTTTCCCAAAGATGATAAATACTAATGTAGATCCTATGTTCTTCACATGATCAAAATCAGTCTTTCAAAAAAATACGGTCTATCTCACTGCACATATATTTTGTCTGGCTTTTAAGTTCATAAAGGATGATACACTCATGACTTGTTTTAACTTCCTAGAATTCAAAGTCTTAACTGTGAACTCCAAAAAGCAGGTTCTAAGGTCCACTCTGACCATCTCAGAGAATTATCAACAGTGAACTCAGCTTCCTATTTCAAATGTGGCTGAAGCTTGTCCTGTAAATGATAGAAGCACTTTTCCCTAGTCTGTTTCTGAGGTAAGGTCTGAAAAACACAGGTGCTATGACTGAAACACCCCTTTTCTGAACTTTATGGTAAACCTAGATACTGGTTTGCCCCATACTGCCATCCTGTAGATCAGTGGGAGTACCCGCTAGAGCTTGCTGCACTTTTCATTGCCATGGCAAAGCACTGCATGATCCGTTCAGGTACCACTGGGGATATTTCAACTACACGTTGCTTATGGACGATGGAATTCCAGTTAGGTCATTAATAACCACCTCAAGAATCAGGTCTTACTTCACTCTGTTTTTTGAAGTGTCAACTCCTCACTGAGTTAATTTTCTCTTTCACTTTCTTGTATCATCACTGATCTACTGCCATTAGCCCAGCTCACCTTTGGCAACTCCTTCTTAACAATGCTGAGCCACACTTTCCGTCGACGGGCATTCAGTTGCTCAATAGACAAATGCTTTTTCTTGGACCCAGGAGGTGGAGTATCATGGGAAAACTTGGCAAAAACTTTGGTCTGGTGATGGTGGCGTCGTGGTGACTCCTCTGAAGAGAGTTCTTCATCCCGTCTCCTCTTTTTCTTTACTTTTTTCAACTTGCCTGCACAGCAACAACAAGTATAAAAATACATTTCTATTTTTGGGTGGGGCACATTTAGTCAGGCATCTTTCCTGAGTAAACTTTCCTAGTCAATTTATATGTGGAACCAACAAAAAAGCCAAACTTATCCATGTTTTCGAATTCTGGTACAATTCATTTATACTATTAGATTTTCCCACATTACTTTGTAATGGAAACAATTTCCTGTTTAAATGGAGAGGTGAAATGCAATTACTTCCACCCAGGGAAACATGCCTTGAGAGGTAAAATGTTTAGGACCTGGTGCAATGTTTCTTGCTTTGTGGCAAAATTCTACTTAAAGATATGTAAAGGTAAGACATTTAAAGGTGAGAACATTATCATTTGGTAAAATGAGTCTCACAGCAAACTTCTTATGAAGGGAAGACTGCATTGAAGGAGACTGGAATGCTGTCGTGTCATATCAGCTTTCAGAGGAAACTGATCAGATATTAAAAATATTCACTGTGAGTATGCAAAATTATGGATGCTACAAGATTAGTGGAGGAAAAAAGCACCATAGTTAAAGCAACTTGCAAAAAAAAAGGAAGACAGCCTCAAATAAGCCGTTTATAAGACAGCAGCCATTTAAAAACATAAGTTTAGTGACTTTACCTTTTATTTTTTTCTCTTCTTTAAACTTCTTTTTCTTGGGCCCTAGCAGGTGGCGCTGCTGCTCGTAGTAGGGGTCATAGGTAGAGAGCAGCCCCGCGCTGTAGTACTGGTACTGCTGCAACTGAAGGGTGAAAGTGAGCAGGTAACAGAGACAGCCCCTAAACAAGCTCAGATCCTCAACATAAATAAGAGATCAGGAAGCCTGCACTTGTCCATATTTTGCATTTGTTATCAACTATCAGAAAGTGTCTGAAGTGAAACCACTGCTCTCAGGAGTGGCCCCCAAGCTCTGCCTGGAGAAGCAAGCCCACCCAGTTAAGTAAGAGGGAAGAGCAGGCAGTGAAGGCTGCACTTTCAAAACGTCCTGCTCTGTCTTTTCCATACAGGGCTGCACAGCAAGAGGGCACATTACATGAAGAGGTCCAGTTACGGACTTGTTTTGCTTGCATTCCCAAATTACATACCCATTCTACTTTATCATTCCAAAGGATGCAACCGGACAGGTTTAAAAAAAAGGCATCTAAAAGATTTCCACAAAGACAAACAACCTGAACACCCAGACCATCAAGTAAAAATAGAGCTGCCTCAGCATTTTTTCCCCTAAATGATCAAAAAGCCAATATATTCTCAGCATTATTCAAATAAAGTACTGAAGAACTCCATACAGGTTATATATAAAAAGGCAAACTAAAGACAGTACCACTCAGAAATTAACTATTTAAAACCTAAGCATACTTTTAAATTAATGAAAAATTTTTGAAAAGTTAAGCCATGAGCATAAACAAAGTTTTCTGAGACACATTTTCCCCACCATAACTGTGTACTGCTGACCTGACAATACACTGGTTACTTTCACTGGGTATTATTTCTTACTAGTCTGGAAATAAGTATTTGTGTAAAATCTAACAAAATTATGACCTGTGTAAAAATTTTGTGTATGAATATCTGTCTAGGTATGCAATATTTCAAGAAGCTAACAAAATATTGGTTCAAAGCTTCACAAGTAAACAAAGGAAAGAATTAGAAGCTAAGAACTGTGTTGGAAAATATTTCTTCATTCTTCTGGAGAAATTTGAAAAGAATATAGAACAGGAAGACAGATTTTAACTTCAGACACATCCTCTGATAACAGAATAGGATAACCTCCTTCATCCAAGACTTCCTGCTGCAATTCAGATCAGCAGTGAAAACTTCTGCAAAAGCCCTTATAATTTGAAGAAATGTATTATTAGAATCAAAGCAGCCACAGAATTTCGCTTAATAATAAGGAAAAGGCAAAAATACAGCAGCCTGTTTTCTTCTAAGGGAAAGAAAGAGAATATAAGAAGAAAATCCCAAACAAACAAAAAAATGTAAAAAGAAAGAAAAAGAGTCAAATAAAACCTCAAATTATGACAAAAAGCAACAAGGTAGAAAACTAGGTACTCCCTTTCAAAATTGTAAATATCACCTTACTATTCATCACTTCAATGATGATATAAATACACTTGATACCTGTATTAGAATTTAACTCACAGCATCGCAATTTTCATATATATTGTATATATATTATCCAAATCTTGTGTTGTAACACCCATTATTTGCTCTAGTGACTGAGACTGTAATTGTTTAAATAACCCTTGTCCAAAAGTGATGTTAGACAGTAACTATCTACCAAACAACAGTGTGAATTTTCCAGTCCACTAAATACTATGACTTTTGATAAAAACGTAAGAGCAGTTAAAATAATGCAGTTAAAGAATAAAAATAAAGGAAATGTAAAAATTCTGAATTTTTACCTCTTTGTCTTTGCTATATTTACTTTGATGCAATTTCTTATACTTGTGTAATCGCAGCATATGGTGAAGCTCCTCCCTTGAAAGGGAAAATTCTTCTTCCTCCTCTCCATCCTCATCACTTGGCGAATCTGTGTCACTGGAATCATCACTCAGAAGGATACTCTAATAAGAATAAATGGGAATTAATTTAACAATCCAAAGTCCCTGTACTGGATTGTTTATTTATGCAAAGCACTCTTGAGCCTTTACCTAATAAAGGGGTGTGGGTCTGGCCCAACAATGATACCTAGCACTTACAAAGCGTCCATCTAAAATGACTCATAGAAAATAGTTTCCTGAGCAGACCTGTGTAGCAGTGAATTCAACACACATTTTCTGACTTGGTGGAAAGTAGTTTTCTGTTAATTTGTGACAGTTAAGTAATTTTAGCCCACTTTGTCTGTTTGTGGTCTCAGAAAGGCAGTGAGACAAGCCAGGGTAACAGTGGGCGTTTTGTGATGTGTGGTTTGCAGGTGCTTCCCTACCCCATTTGTAGTTTGTCCTGCTATTCTACCACTTCTACCTACATCAGGTTCTGCAAGTTTGGCTCTTGTTTGATCTCTTGGCAACAGGTTTTTGCTAACTTGAGATGGCTACAATACAGTGAAAATGCAAAGATGGCATAAAGCCACCATTCCACTCTCTTCTGCCATCCTCACTGAGACCTTGTACTGAGTTCAACTTCAAAACAAATTTTCAGTTGAGTCCCAAATCTCCATTTTATAACAGATCAGTTTAATTTGGACAGTGTACTAAAATTAATTCAGGTTCTGAATGTATATTCACTGCCAAGTTCACCACTAAACTGCATTCCCAGGTGCCACACGCATGTGTTTTCTGGACATGCCTCCAGGGATGGTGATTCCAACACTTCCCCAGCCAGCCTGTTCCAGTGCCTGACCATCCTTCCCAGTGAAGAGAATTTTAGCAATACACAATCTAAACATCCCCTGGCACAAATTGAGGCCGTTTCTCTTGCCCTGTTTCTTGTTACTTGGGAGAAGAGACTGATCCTCACCTCACCACAACCTCCCTTCAGGGAGCTGTAGAGAGCAATAAGGTCCCCCTGAACCTCCTGTTCTCCAGGCTGAGCACCCCCAGCCCCCTCAGCTGCTCCTGCTAAGACTTGTGCTCCAGAGCCTTCCCCAGCATCATTGCCCTTCTCTGGATGTGCTCCAGCACCTCAGTGTCCCTCTCATAGTGAGAAGCCCAAAACTGGACACAGGGTTTGAGGCACGGCCTCACCAGTGCTGCGTACAGGGAGACAATCACTGGCCTGGTCCTGCTGGCCACGCTAGTGCTGATCCAGGCCAGGATGTCACTGGCCTTCTTGGCCACCTGGACACTGCTGGATCATGTTCAGCCACTGCTGACCAGGTTCTTTTCCACTGGGCAGCTTTCCAGCCACTCTTCCTCCAGCCTGGAGTGCTGCATGGGGTGCCAAGGGCTAGACATTCACATTTTGAACCTCGTGCAATCTGCCTTGGCCCATGATCCAGCCTGTCCAGATCCCTCTGCAGAGCCTTCCTACCCTCCAGCAGATCAACACTCCCACCAAGTTGTCTGCAGGTGACTGAGGGTGCACTTGATCTCCTCGTCCAGACTGATAAAGATAATAAACAGGACCAGGCCCAGTACTGCTCCCTGGGGATCACCACTGGTGACCACCCACCAGCTGGATGTAACTCCAGGCACCACCACTCTCTGGGCCCGGCCGTCCAGCTGGTTTTCAGCTGGTAAACAAAGCACCCATCCAAACGTGAGCAGCCACTTCATCAAGGAAGATGCTGTGGGAGACGGTGNGAGTCAAATAAAACCTCAAATTATGACAAAAAGCAACAAGGTAGAAAACTAGGTACTCCCTTTCAAAATTGTAAATATCACCTTACTATTCATCACTTCAATGATGATATAAATACACTTGATACCTGTATTAGAATTTAACTCACAGCATCGCAATTTTCATATATATTGTATATATATTATCCAAATCTTGTGTTGTAACACCCATTATTTGCTCTAGTGACTGAGACTGTAATTGTTTAAATAACCCTTGTCCAAAAGTGATGTTAGACAGTAACTATCTACCAAACAACAGTGTGAATTTTCCAGTCCACTAAATACTATGACTTTTGATAAAAACGTAAGAGCAGTTAAAATAATGCAGTTAAAGAATAAAAATAAAGGAAATGTAAAAATTCTGAATTTTTACCTCTTTGTCTTTGCTATATTTACTTTGATGCAATTTCTTATACTTGTGTAATCGCAGCATATGGTGAAGCTCCTCCCTTGAAAGGGAAAATTCTTCTTCCTCCTCTCCATCCTCATCACTTGGCGAATCTGTGTCACTGGAATCATCACTCAGAAGGATACTCTAATAAGAATAAATGGGAATTAATTTAACAATCCAAAGTCCCTGTACTGGATTGTTTATTTATGCAAAGCACTCTTGAGCCTTTACCTAATAAAGGGGTGTGGGTCTGGCCCAACAATGATACCTAGCACTTACAAAGCGTCCATCTAAAATGACTCATAGAAAATAGTTTCCTGAGCAGACCTGTGTAGCAGTGAATTCAACACACATTTTCTGACTTGGTGGAAAGTAGTTTTCTGTTAATTTGTGACAGTTAAGTAATTTTAGCCCACTTTGTCTGTTTGTGGTCTCAGAAAGGCAGTGAGACAAGCCAGGGTAACAGTGGGCGTTTTGTGATGTGTGGTTTGCAGGTGCTTCCCTACCCCATTTGTAGTTTGTCCTGCTATTCTACCACTTCTACCTACATCAGGTTCTGCAAGTTTGGCTCTTGTTTGATCTCTTGGCAACAGGTTTTTGCTAACTTGAGATGGCTACAATACAGTGAAAATGCAAAGATGGCATAAAGCCACCATTCCACTCTCTTCTGCCATCCTCACTGAGACCTTGTACTGAGTTCAACTTCAAAACAAATTTTCAGTTGAGTCCCAAATCTCCATTTTATAACAGATCAGTTTAATTTGGACAGTGTACTAAAATTAATTCAGGTTCTGAATGTATATTCACTGCCAAGTTCACCACTAAACTGCATTCCCAGGTGCCACACGCATGTGTTTTCTGGACATGCCTCCAGGGATGGTGATTCCAACACTTCCCCAGCCAGCCTGTTCCAGTGCCTGACCATCCTTCCCAGTGAAGAGAATTTTAGCAATACACAATCTAAACATCCCCTGGCACAAATTGAGGCCGTTTCTCTTGCCCTGTTTCTTGTTACTTGGGAGAAGAGACTGATCCTCACCTCACCACAACCTCCCTTCAGGGAGCTGTAGAGAGCAATAAGGTCCCCCTGAACCTCCTGTTCTCCAGGCTGAGCACCCCCAGCCCCCTCAGCTGCTCCTGCTAAGACTTGTGCTCCAGAGCCTTCCCCAGCATCATTGCCCTTCTCTGGATGTGCTCCAGCACCTCAGTGTCCCTCTCATAGTGAGAAGCCCAAAACTGGACACAGGGTTTGAGGCACGGCCTCACCAGTGCTGCGTACAGGGAGACAATCACTGGCCTGGTCCTGCTGGCCACGCTAGTGCTGATCCAGGCCAGGATGTCACTGGCCTTCTTGGCCACCTGGACACTGCTGGATCATGTTCAGCCACTGCTGACCAGGTTCTTTTCCACTGGGCAGCTTTCCAGCCACTCTTCCTCCAGCCTGGAGTGCTGCATGGGGTGCCAAGGGCTAGACATTCACATTTTGAACCTCGTGCAATCTGCCTTGGCCCATGATCCAGCCTGTCCAGATCCCTCTGCAGAGCCTTCCTACCCTCCAGCAGATCAACACTCCCACCAAGTTGTCTGCAGGTGACTGAGGGTGCACTTGATCTCCTCGTCCAGACTGATAAAGATAATAAACAGGACCAGGCCCAGTACTGCTCCCTGGGGATCACCACTGGTGACCACCCACCAGCTGGATGTAACTCCAGGCACCACCACTCTCTGGGCCCGGCCGTCCAGCTGGTTTTCAGCTGGTAAACAAAGCACCCATCCAAACGTCACCAGCCACTTCATCAAGGAAGATGCTGTGGGAGACGGTGCCAAAGGCTTTACTGAAATCTATCCAGCCAGACACCCACAGCCTTCCCTTCATCCATTAGGCAGGTGGCCTTGTCACAGAAGATGATCAGGTCGGTCAAGCAGGACCTGACTTTCATAAACCCATGTTGGTTTGGCCTGATCCCCTGGTTATCTTGCACATGCTATGTGATGACACTCAAGATGATCTGCTCCATAACCTTCCACAGCACCAAGGACAGGCTGACAGTTCTGTAGTTTCCTAGGTCCTCCTGCCAGCTTTTCTTATAAATGGGTGTCATGTTTGCGAACTTTCAGTGAACTGGGACCTCCCTGGTTAGCCAGGACTGCTGGTAAATGACTGAGAATGGCTAGGTGGGTAACTCTACTCACAGATTCCACAACAGCTGCATTTCTTTCCAATATTCTTACCTTCAGCCACTTTCTGCTTTTCTTCAGTTTGGAAAAATTATACAAGCTCCCCTTTTCAGACTTTGGTTCTGTTTAGAGAAAAAATGAAAAACAAAGTTCTTAAGAGATAATGCTTTTCCAGCCTAACTCAAAGAAAGCAGAGATTCAACCTAGTACATGCCCACCTGGCTGGAGTACTCCATTCAGGGAATGTGTGTTCAGCATCCCAGAATTCCCTGCTCCAGAAGACTCTCCAAGCAAGGAGTTTGGAGGCTCTTCCTTAACTTGCATCAGGGGATCCCCAGACTGAGGCAGCAAAGGATTGTCATCCAATCCATCTTCACTTTCATCACTGCAAGAAGATCCATAATACAGTGACAATGACAGGAAAATATTCCTAAGAGAAGATGCCCATCCAGCTTCCTTACACGTGGGCATTTGTCTACAGGTTTGAGAATTGTGACAGCTTCAGATGTCATTTTACACATTAGAAATATTGCTGTCAATAATTTCCCAAGAACCCTTTAGCAACAGTTAATAATCAGACCAGCCTGGCTCTGCTATCAACCTGCACCTCCAGTCTTTAACTAGGTATCTAGTTTTAGAAGCATGAACTAAGTCAAACTGAAGCACAATATTGTCATACTCACTGGGACATGTGAGAAATGTAGCTATACCTTTTCTAATCCTTGTGTGAGTCTTAGTACATGCTTGTAAATATACCTGTTATCTGTTGCCCATTCAGTTACCAGTTCTGTAACTCTGCAATTCCAAAACACTGATGACATTAAATATCTAATTGTTTTGGGACAGAAACATACCTTGATGACACCTCACTGCTACAACTTACAGATAAATTCTGCATCTGACAACAGTCTTCCCAATTTCTTTATGACTAAAGGCTGCAAGTGTCCCTGAAAATTCTTCTTAGGGCTTCCTCATCCTACTTTTTGCAAAGAAAATTTTGGCCACTCAGCTACAAAAAGAGCTTTAAAACATTGTGCTGATTTGTACATGAGCCGGTAACACACTATATTATCACTATGAATGAGAGAAGCACAGTCCAAAATCTTTCATACAATCATAAATAAACCAAGTTGGAAGGGACCCATCAAAATCATTAAGTCCAATTCCTGGCCCTGCACAGGAAAGTCCCCAAGAATCAGACCATGTGCCTGAGAGTGTTGTCCAAGTGCTTCTTGAACTCTGTCAGGCTGGTGCTGTGACCACTTCCTTGAAGAGCCTGTTCCAGTGCCCAACCACCTTCTGGACAGAGAAACTTTTCCTAATATCCCACCTAAATCTCCCCTGACAAAACCACATGCCCCTCAGGTCCTGTTAGTGGTCACCAGAGAGAAGAAATCAAAAAGGCTTTGTTTCAGAACTCAAAGCTAATGCTAGATCTTTTAATAAATTTAATAGTATTTTCTAGATTTCCTCTTCTCTAGGCTGAGTAATCCAAGTGACTTCTCCTCCTTTAAAGCAAAAGAGTTTCTAATGCACAAGTCACTAATAAATTCTTAATATACTGTTGGCTGGGGACAATATAATAAAAATGCCTGTCTTTCCTTGGCATTCCCAAGGGAAACTGGAAAAGCTTTTGGTACCTGGATATACTCCTGTTAAAGATGGCAGACGTCTGTCGTAAGAACTGATCCAGTTGCAGAGCTTTTTCCAGGTATTGCAGATAGAGGGGTTTTGCCAGCTCTGAGCAGCTGCCATCCTCCCTGGCACCCAGCTCTGAGGCCATAGAACAAACTTCTCCTCATGCACAGGTGCCTCTGAACACGCAGCTGTAGAAACAAACAAGGGCCATCAGCACTGTTAACTCCTCCGAAAGGAGCAAAGCTGGGGAGCAGACAGATCTACCAAGGCAATTCTGGGCAAAAGCTTAGGTTGCAGTTAATGGGTAGAGTAAACAACAGAAATTTTCATTCAACTTTCCACCACAGTACTACCACAGCCAAAAACTAGATTCTTAGTTTCCTGCTTTATGACTTTGTGGTTGCTGTTTGATAGGAACAAGCACTCTTTTAACCTAGTATGATAATTCAAGTGGTGACACAAAAATTCAAAGTATTATGAAGCCAGTCTTCCAACACGTAAAGTAAGCTTTCATCATAATTAAAGTAACATGTTTAATGCTGAACAGAGGGCATATATAAAAAAAACCTGACTCCAAAAAGGAAGAACTACTAAAAATATTGTTTCTCTGTTGTTTTTACCATTCAGTTCACAGCTGTAGTCTACTGAGTACTTGTAATATTTCTCTTTGCCCTTAAAGCAATGCTACTCTTTCAGCACTGAAAATATAGCTGTTACTTGCTGACAAACAGGCTACAAATACTTGACCAAAAACCCTTTGATTCTAAAGTGCAACCATTATTTTATTTTAAAAAAAATTAACACATAAAAAGCAATTTGCAACATACTTTTAGTATTCATAAATTCAGAACATACTCTAGCATTATGTTTTTCAACTAGTAAAAATTGTCCACCTGATTTTGTTTTTTATTTGCTCTATGGATGT